>JAOEGT010059597.1:0-17882 GCA_025447795.1 Speoplatyrhinus poulsoni
CCCCCCCCCCCCCCCCCCCCCCCCCCCCGCGGTGAGACCTACTTGTCTGCCAGCTTGGTGGCTGTCTGGACCAGCGTAGACAGAGTGTCTTCTGTGCCCAGGCTTTGGTCTTGCAGTGGGAGCTCCTGGCACAGGAAGGTAACCCGGACATTTAGTTACTTATTTCTCATGTAATAATCCTGATATGTCAGTTATTCTAAAAGAGAGGTGTCCTTTATTAGATATAAACATAAATACATAGGTATTATATACAATACATGCATTACGTGAGCAGAATTCACATTTGACCTCAAATCACTATGGTCCCTTTTAAAATGAAGCTACTTACTGACAAATGTTAAAATGTTTGAAATACTAACAACATAAACAGTATAATGAAAAACACGCCCACACATGCAATCACAAACAACGCATACAGTACACAAACAGGCAACATATACCCCATTGTGGAAGAACATTACAGGAACCCGCTCTGCCCCCTCTGGCCAATGCATGCATTTCTCCTCTAAGGAGACATGTAGTCATTGTTCCTTACAGCTGACTCCAGCTTTAGTTTTGCCATCTCCAGTTTGCGTCTCAGCTCGGTAATCAGCGCCTGGGCGTCAGCCGTGCGCTGATTGTATGTCTGCTGCCGCTGTTCGAGCTCCTCGGCCCTGTCCTTAACATTCTGCAGGACCTCGCCCTCCGACAGCTGATCCTGACTGACAGCTGCCAGACGGGCTTGAAGCTTCTTCTCAGATTCTATGGGGCACAGGACGTGTGATGTCATCATTGTGAGACATGGTTATTTCACCTATTAAAGGTATGGTCAGTTATTCTTGCTAACTTTGAGCTCAGATCAAAATAATATTGTTCCGCGGTCTTCCGTGACGCCGCCTCATGCATAGCTACCAAATCAATGTGCTACGACTTTGTTGATATGAACGGTGTTCGCCACTTTGTTTATGTTGCTATTTACAGAGCCAGGGCTGTGTAGAAGTAACAGATTATTTTTTCAACATGCACAGAGAACGGTAAGATAGCGAAATGCGATATTTGACAAAACATTTATTAGCTTACATTTAGCTTGCAATAGCTGACTCTACCTTTAATTGTGTGCAGGTAAAACTGCGTATGTTCTGACACTGTTAATCCATGTTATTGAGACTAGAAGGCTGTGGTTCCTAGGTGAACCAGAACGTTCTAACTTGCCTGCCAGTCTGTCTGAGTTCTCCTGCAGTTCTGCGATCAGCTGCTCTGCTGCTCTCAGTGACGCCTCCAACTGGGCAGAGCTGTCTGGCACGGAGCCTCCACCCAGCTCCAGCATCTTCTCAAAGTCCCGCAGCTTGGCAGCGAAGCGCTCCACCTGGAAATCACAAAGTCACGTACTGTCATGAGGGTTCTGACATTTTATCCAGTGTTTTCAGGAGCGCTTCTAACTCATGCCTTACTGTCTCAGGATGGAGGTGAACTGGGCTCGACAGATAAACGCCAATGGAATCCAAACAATCAACAAACAATCCATTTGTTTCTAGGATTGCCCATGCAGTATTGATTTGACTTTAAACACCTCACATCAAACACATCTCTACCTCCCTATAGCCCTGTGCACAGTTGTAATGAACAATTGGCTGGCAAGAGATTGTTGTTATTGTTGTTGTGCATTTGAGGAGGGTGCTTGTATTAAACAGAAAAACAAAATGCCACAAACTGAGAGATTGGAGAATAACAGATACGAGTGTGAAGGTTGAGGATGTTACCTTGATCTTGATGGGGTCAAAGCAGGAGGGACAAACTGAGTGTTCACACCTGACACCCTCAAAGCCACTTCTACAGACACACTGGCCCTGGGCATTGCACTGGTTCGACTGGGAGCCCTCCATATTGCAGTCACATGCTAATGTAAGGACACAAACAGAAATCTAAATAATACTTAATAATGTTTAAAATGAGATGGACAGCTAATTATTCAGAAAAAAACGATTACACATTTAATTCTTTATTTTTGTACAAATTTGACAATTATATCAGTGTCATTTGACAAACACTGGTGTTGTGGCGGACCTCTCTAATGTTTGGGTCAAACATTTGAGACATTTGCTATATAGATGATGCTAGTGTTTTGCTAGATAGCAGTTAGCCCTACATTTGCATGCTTCTACAGGCTGGCTGTGGTAGTATCCATCCACACAAGCTTCGCACTGGTGCCCCCTGGTGTTGCTGGGACACTTGACACAGTGTCCAGTGGAGGGGTCACAGCTTCCGGCCACGCCGTAACAGCGGCATTGCTGACAGGGTCTCTGCTGCCCGATACGGCCCTCAGGGTCGCCATAGTAACCATCCTGACACAACTGACAACGAGAGCCTGGAAGGAAGGATGACATCACAGATCATAAATGAGTACAAAAATAAACTGTCAGACAGACAGACAGACAGACAGTTACCTATGGCTCCAGCAGGACACTGGTCGCATTGGACCCTATGGGCCCGGGGCTCTAGCCTGCAGGACGTCCCACTGGGACAGGGACAGAGGACACAAGACAGTGGCTTGTGTGGGTCGCTATAGTAACCAGGCAAGCAGCTGGGACGGCCTGGGGTCTCGTCAGCTGAGTAGCAGTCGCCTGCAGCACAACAACAACATAATAGCACACATGAGAAACACTGTATGCTAGTGTGAAATATGCTAATATGCTAGTATGCTACAGTAGTATGCTATAGGCTAGTATGCTATGCTATATGCTATATGCTGTGCTAGCACACAATGCTAACATTAGCGAAGCGTGTCATGATTCATTCTGGGCCATAGGTAATGGGACCACCCACCAGATTCGGGGTCACAGCTGCCCCCAGCACAGCTGCAGGGCTCACACATCCTGAAGGCTCCTTTGGCAGGACCCCCGCGCTTGTATCCCGCGGAGCAGAGCTCACAGAACTGCCCATGGTAGGCTCTTGGACACACACACTGGTGAACCCAGGGGGCCTCCACGCCCACCCCCCTCTGGGCCGAGATCAGGCTCACATTGTCGAGGTAACCACGTCCTAGAGGGATATTTGACAGGAGCACGTGTCAGGTGAGTTTATCATGGGACTCACCTTTACCACACTTTACGGCAGTGACTTTTCTCAAGGTGTGACTCAGGACCCCCAGGGAGACAGATAGGCTAACCGCTTTCCCCAAACGTGGCGCGGATCTTGAGCGCGGTGAGGTGCTGGAGAAGTGTCTTGAACTGGAACGCAGACAGCTGAGGCTTCCACTTGCTGCTGGGGTGTGAGTCCAACCTGTTGAGGCAGACTTATTTACATGCCGCTCTCCAATCAGCCAGCATGTCTTCAATAGCATCCGTGATATCCTGAGTATTACAACAGTACTGTAGAGAATAAGGCAGTGGTAGTCATACATAGGACGGGCTGTCACTAGCATGACCTCACATATTTGCTTAGAAGTAATCACTTAAGTTATAGCTTATTGAGATGAGACAGTAAAACAGGAAAATGGAAATTATCTTTACTATTTTACTGTAATATCGTGTGTGTGTGTGTGTGTGTGCGTGCGTGCATGCGTTTGTGTGAGACCTGAATGTGTAGGTAATCTTCTGACCACAGGGTACAATGGACCTCAGCTCTCCCAGAGAGGCAGCCACCCTCAGACCAGAACCTTCCAGAACCACGTCACTCGTGGACGGGTAACGCACACCCCGGTCCAGACGCAATGAGAACGTCAGGTTCTGACCATAGCTCAGCAACTGGTTACCTAAGTAACGACCTGGGAAACAGAACAGGCTTGTATAATTGAGGAAAGGAGAGGAGAGGAGAGGGGAGAAGGAGCATGGCCTCACCAGGAGCGTACAGGTAGACTGGGAGGCTGGATGAGGAGATCACCTCGATGTCATGGTGTTTAGGCGACCAGCGGAAGTGGACATCAGCTGGGGTGACTCCCGTTGCCGTGGCAGCCCTCCAATTCTCTACACCTGAACATTGACAGTTGACCTGTAACCTTCATCTTAACGTCAAGCAGCTGTTTTCAAATGCCTCTTCTCGATCTCTCATACAGTATGTGTGATTGACAGTGTCATACAGGGAAGGTTATGTATTGTGGTGTGGAGCCAGGGGTGTTACCGTAGGTGAAGGTGGAGGAAATGTTGTGGATGGAGAAGCCTGGAGCTGGAGAACAAGCGTGTGTGTGTCCATAACAGAAACAGGAAGCTGATGTCTGGGCTGCTTCATCCTGCTGTTGACCCCCTGTTGAAGCCACATAATATACTAATACCTTAGCTTTGCAAACTGATTGAGAGTGAATATATATGACGTCACTGGATGTCTGAGGCGCACCATCATCTCAGACAAAAACAAATGGTGGGCACACACGCACGCACACACACATACACACACACACACACATGCATGCGCACACACATGCACAAACACAAACATGTAATCACAGCCAGCGGATATGCACAAAGAGGAGGTGGGATTACAACATATACAGCTCAGTATGCTACACTATCTTTACATAGGAAATAGTGTTTTGCTGCTGTATTGTTTGAAATATCATACAGATCACCTATAAAATAACAGTGATACTTCATCCCCAAAATAATTCAGACAATTTTCATCAATTCTGAAGGATTTTGAGCAAATAAATATTGGTCATTGTGTTTGCTTGTAACAATATATTTTGGGGTATTTACCAAACTGTATGTTTGTACGTGTGTACAGTATGTGTATGTATGTATGTACAATATATAAAACTACTGTTCTTTTTGTTTAAAACCTTGTTATATGCTGTTTTATGCTGCTTTTTGGCCAGTTATCTCTTGCAAAAGAGATTTGAATCTCATTGAGACCTTACGTGCTTAAATAGAGGTGAAATAAAAATAGAAACAACCTTGTTCTACACAGGTGTCTTACTCAGGGAATATACCTTATTTAACCTGGCTGTCATGTCTTTGCTCTACACAGGGAAAAGACATCCCTTTGAGAAGTAGCCTCATACAGGCCAAGCACTGCGTCTGCCCTATGGTCTACCCACAGGCATGTTGGGTTTCCCAGGGTTTACTTCGGCTGTTCAGGCTTGTCAACAGACAATATCGTCATAGCAGCACTCTGATGATTTAGGGAATCTCATGTCTGTCTGTGTTTCTATCATACCTCTGTCTGTATTAATACTGTTTTGGTATATGTATTTCTAACATCAGTCTAAAGAGAACATCTTAATGTGTCTGTCACAACACATTCTAGCAGTTGTGCCATGCAAACACATGCCAGCAGCAGGAATTAACATGCTGGACTGGTATTTCTAAAGTAAATAAACAGCACAATGTTTTGAATGTTGGTATGTAATATGTGTAATAAAATGCCACAACAAAATAGACACACAAATGTAACATTAAATTAAAGCGTGCTTATGAATAAATTACTATGTGAATTTTACTGTAGTTCACAAAAGTAACGCATGTCAATACATCTAAAATTATTATGAATGTATTAAGAACTAGAACATCTTTGGTAATGATGAAATAATGAATTCTTGAATTGGGATAATTAATTTAAAACACTGAATATTACCTGTGGCATATGCACATATTGAATGTTGTGAGTTCATACATACCATTGGGCCTGTAGGTTCCCTGTACTGAGCAGAGGAATGCAAGCAAAGCAAAGAGCGATATCCAACGCCTCATAATCTCCGATTAATCCCACAGTTCAATGTTCAATGTCTCCTGCAGAACCTGTCGTTTACCTGATCCTGCGATTCTTAATGTGGAACATTCATCGCCAGAAGACGTTTTAAGGCCACGAGCTGCAGGCTGCCACATGTTGCACACAGTTACTCACACAGATTCACCTTATACATACACACACACACATGCACGCCCGCACGCACGTACACACCCTTCAGTACAACAGGGCGTTGTCCTGTAACAAAGGAACTGCTCATTGATGAGTTTTTTCAATTTTATTCATATTTAAATGTGTTATACAATGGGCATTTTATGAAAAGATGGAAAATAAGATGAATGGCTTCTTTATTCCAGTCATATACAGATCCCAGACCAGCTTGTGGTTTAGGTCTACAGTACTTTAGGTCAGGGGGAAATCTGTTCGGGCACAAGCTGACTGGGATCTCTCTAAACAAAGATGGCAGTCCACTTCTAATAGCAGCCTGAACCCATCAGATGCCATTAGAAGCCACCAAAAGTAAATTGTGACTGAATGACATTGACTCTGAAAATGTATTTAATGATTTGGAATAAAATGTAATGTAATCTTACACAGGAAAATGACACGTTCCAACTTGTGGGAAAAAAAGGTGCATGGAACATTTTGCTTTACATTCTCAAACAGTTTATGAACCAAACCCATGTGGGATCAATGGTGCCTGCAAGGGCAGATAACCTGAAGATGATGTTTGTGTGTTACATAACAAACCCACCATCTAGAATCCACTTTAAAATCATGATGAAACACAAAGCTGGCAGAGATATTAAACATGGGGAAATAGTATTTAATATCACAACAAATCTGTTGTTTGTTTAGGTCTCTAAATTCATTGCGCGGGGCTTTGTGTGTGTGTGTGTGTGAGAAACACACCCTGTTTCTCAGACAGTCAGGTAGAACTCACGTCCTGTGGCTCTGAGTAAGGACTGTAGCTCCAGGGCACACACACACACACACAATACCCACCCTGCTCAAGCACATGTACACACACTCTTAACCTGCAACTTCACTAGTTTTCACTCTTTTAGTGCACTTGTATACTTAAACCACATGATAAGTGCACGCGCACACACATGCACGCACTGACACAGACACACCCAGTTCATAGGTAGTTACCATGCAAACACCACACCCTACAACCAACACATACTTTCATATCCAATCACAGAACTGAATCACAGTAAACAGAAGAGACCGGAGCAGATTGTTCTGGTTGTAGAAAAGTACAGAGAGGTTCTTCTGGTGGTTAAACGTAGGCTTTGTTATGGACAAGATGCTTTCTGGTTGGGCTGAAAGCAAGTTTACACTGGCAGTGTTCCGTACCTCCGTACAATCACATCCTATGTCGTTAGGTCCTGTAGCAAGGCTATGACTGCAACCCAAAACAATGACACATACACACAGACAATGGTTCACACTGCAGTGTTTTGGGTCACAACACAGGTACACAGCATGGTTCTGTAATAATTTTATTATTGAAATGTTATTTTTGGGTTTACAGGCAGATGTGGACACCCAGGCCTCTTCCAGGTCCTCATATGTACAGTATGTACTAACAGGCTACTGCAGACACATCTCCATCCAGACAACACAGGCTTAAAAATACACAGGTCATACATCATAACTTAGAAATACTGTTTTATACATTGTGTGTCTGCAGGACAGTTTGACCCAGTAGAATCGTTTCAGAACCTTCCATCATTCAACAACCCAGGATCACATTAGAAGTTTTTTACACATTCATATATTTCCTCTGGGTTTCTTACTTTTATATCATCAATTAGTCAACTGGAAACTAAAACCAGTGCATCAAACTGGAGTCAAGAACCTCTTTATAGCTTACAGCATTTCTGCAGACCCTTTAGATAAGACACATGTGCTTATGTGCCAAATGTAGATGAAACATAGATTTACCTGTTTATTTATCAACGTGGAGAAATGACAACACCACAAAGTACACAATAGATTAAAAACTCAGCGCCACACACACAACATATGAGCGGAAACGTTTAAAAATGTTGGGTCTTTCAGAAAATACAATTTCACAGGTTTTTGGTGGCCTGACAAGACCCCACATAGACCCCAGTTTGAACAACACTGGCTCAGACACCATTCTCTAGCTTGAGTCTCTTATGAGGGCCTGAAGGAGGCTGGCGTGCACGTGATGTGTGCACGTAATGAATGTGCTATACGTGACGTCCTTGATGGACTGTGAGGTGATTACAACCTTTATATTAAGGCACAAAACAAAAACAAAAACAAAATAAAAACAACGGTTAAATAGCAACTTGTGACCAAGCCTATAAATTCAGTAATATGATTGGTTAGACAGGACCTTACTTCCTGATCAGCAGAAGGTCAAAGGTTAAAATAAAAAAAGTTTTAACTGGTGACCACCCATAAAAATTCAATAAAACATAACTGAAATAATGGCATAGCTATGAGGCAGCATGTATACAAGCAAGCATAATAATAATAATACCACAGACAGATATTTAAGGCTGATTGTTTTCAGATAGGCTATGTGGCCAGTCCTGAACCATTATATTTACACAAATAACAGAATTCGCATTCTATGGCATAATAAAAAAAAAAAAAAACATTCACACAAAAATAAAACATTTGAAATAATTATTAGCACCAGTGTATCAGTTTCATCTCGCTGCGCAAAATGTACAAAGTTGCATAGTATTGGATTTTAGCCCGGACAGGAAGTGGATATCGGCAAACGCCGTGACAAGCAGCAGATTCAGGAAGACAAACTAAATGAAAACAATTTGGCAGAGAAGTAATCAGGAAGATTAAATGATGTCGGGCCATGGATGCTTGGCTGAAATCACATGGAGGAGGAGAAAAAATACTGTCTGGTGGATGGAGGCCCTAGAGGCTCAAACCAGGAAGCTAAATGCAGGTTCCTTCACTGTGGATCTGAAAACACGCTTGGTTAATAAGCACCAGATATGGCAAACAACAGTACTGACACAGCTGTCCACACCAAGCCTACAGGCATGATGGGTAGACAGCAGATGAGATAACGTATCCAAACAACACAAAACTAACTCTTCCTGAAGGTCTGTGGAGGTCTGGGTGTCATGTGGAGTGTTGGTGGAGAACTGTCTGGTTCTCGCTGCGTGGCTCAGATCAGACCAGCTCCTTGTGGGGCCGTGAGTCCAAAAAAATTAAAAAAAGGAAAATTCCCAGAGACCGAGTCGAGCCGAGACGCGAGCTGAGTCGCGGCTGCAAAATCGGCGCCTTCGATGAATGATGATCAACAGGACTACTGACATAAACGACGGTGGGAGAATAAAATGTTTTGGTACAACGGAGGTGAGTGTTAGACACTGGGGTGGGGTGGGGAAGGGGGGCTTACGGCATGGGGATAAGGGGGGGGTAGCGGGGGTTAAGGACGTTCAATCGACGGTGTGTTAAAACAACCGTCTGGTAGCGTATTCTTGATGTCGTTGAGGTTGGCGATGTCGGCGTGGATCTGCTGGATCTGGAGGTCGTAGGAGGATATCAGATCCTCCTGGCCGCGAGCCACGCTGTCCAGCTCGGCCAGCTTCTTCTCTAGATCGCTGGCGGCCATCTTGTTCTTGGCCGTCTTCAGCGCCTCGTCGATCTGGTTCAGCTGGCTGAGGTCCACCTTGTCGATGTTGCCTATGCAGCAAAGACACCGCAGCGCTCACTCTACAATGCGGAATACTACACACGTTCCATTTACACTTGACGCTCATGTCTAGCTGTTGACAGACGTAGCAAAATGCTCATCACACTGTAGAGGTTGGTTGAGCTAGAAGCTCTCCTATTGGCTGTGACCATTTGCTTATTGGCAGTAAGGGATGTTAATATACGATACATGGGAAAGAAACAGACTACAGCTTCTCTTCCTCCATAGCATAGTGCTATTTTTCTGGACTGCAGGTTGTGTGTGTGTGTATGTTCAATGGGTGTCTTACCAAGTTGGTCCAGCAGGGCGGTGATAGTTCCCAGCACAGACTTGACTGAGCTCTTGGCCTTGCGCGCGTTGTCCTCTGCCTCCTTGGCGTTGTCAGATGCCTGCAGCAGAACACAAGTATGACTAAAGACAGCGGCGGCAGCAGGGCAGGGTAATAATGAGCGGCGCGTCATGGGAACAGCGCGTTAGGGAGAGCAGCGCGCACCATTGCCGCCATCATCATGTCGTCGTCAGCCTGGGCCTTCTTGTGGGCCAGGTCCTGCTCGGCGGCCGTCAGCTGGCCCATCATGCCGCTCACCTCCCGGTCCAGGGCGCTCGTGTCCTCGAAGGCTTTCTCCGCATCCGCCTTGGTTTTGGCCGAGCCCTGCCGGGAGACGGGACGCTTGAGCTCAGTCACGCTCGTTTAAACTAGCACACCGGCTACTGAGCTATGATACTACAGTATGCAGGTCCATAAGAACTACATCCTTCAGGACATACAGTCAGGCATTACAGTGTATTAGGGATGCACCGATCGATCGACAGGAGTCAATCTTTGTCATTTCACCATTATTTTAGCCTTTTCTTGATTTCATGCGTTTACATGGTTTAAACATGTACCTTAAATTCATAAATAATATATATGTATAAAGTATAAAATAAAATGCTGATAAAATCGGTATCGGTAGATTCTGGGGACTGAAAATCGGTATCAGCCAAAAATAAATAAAATAATAATAGTAAAAATGTAAATCTAATCGTATCACTACAGTATAGTAATGAACCCATCCTCCTCTGGATTAGTTTGAATGAGTATGATCTTGTCTGCGTACCTTCTGCACGGCGCTTGCAATCTTCTCTGCCTCCTCTGCCTTGATTTTGGCCTCCTTGGCGTCCGCCGCGGCGTTGCCTAGCGATGCCTCGGCCTGCCGCGTCTTGTCGTTGGCGGCCATGATGGTGGCGTTGATGGCCGGGATCTTCTTCAACGCGTCCTCTGCCGCCGTCTTGTTGTCATTGACGCGCTTGTCAAAGTCTGAGGTAACAGGAAGTGTGTGTGTGTGTGTGTGTGTGTGTGTGAGTGTGGAGAGAGACAGGTCCACGTGAGACAGGCAGCAGACAGTCTATACAGAACAACAGGCCTAGAGAAAGACAGACTGTTCATGAAACAGACAGACAGACAGACAGACAGACTCTGTTAAAGATGGCACAGATTTTAGACATGATATGAAATTGGTAATCGGTCCGATACTGACTTTAATAGCTGGATCGGTATCGGTGACAATTGAACAGTTGTAAATGATCCAATGGGCTAATCTAATTTAATTATTTTAAACGCGCTAACCTACCCAGGCTACACTATCATCAGCAGATTACTAAAATGCATCTAGCATATCTCCTAAAATAGAGATAGGCTGTCATTTACTTATAGCTTACCTTAAACCAAACCACTCAAACTAAGGCATACATCAATGAAAACACTTTAAAATGTCCTTATATTTATCTATAGCCCATGTTGCATTATGATTTACAGAGGTAGGAAAGCAATATTCAAGCCTGAAGGTTCCACTCAAAACATGAATCTGTCTCTTCCTCCATTACAGTGAGGAATACAATTTGATTCAACACTGGAATCGGATCGGTATCGGAAGATACCCGAACTGAAAAAACTGGATTTGCAATCCCTAGACTGTATACAAAGAGACGAGCCTAGAGAAAGACAGACGGCTCATGAAACAGACGGGCAGACAGACTGGTACCTCGGAGGTTCGCGAGGATGTCCTGGGCCTCCTGATAGGTTGAACGGCCTTTCTTAGCAGCCTCCTCTGCCAGAGCCTTGGCAGCATCTGCCCTCGCCAACAGCTGGTCTGCAGTCTGCCATGAAACATCCCATTATTATTATTATATTTTTAAAATTAGTTTTACAGGCTAGCTTGTGTGTATTAGCACCTTCATATAAAGTGGGACTCCCTTTCTAAGTTTCATCACATCTTTTATCATTGTGTTGTCCACTGTTTGAACGGTTGCTGTATAAACCAGGCTCATTATATTATCAGGTTTATTAAATCTAACTGGTTTGTCTGTAGTTCACAATGCAGCCAACCCAACACGTGACAAATAGCCAAATGTATTCTGACAGTCTCACATCATGTACTCACGGCTAATATTAGAGGAACACACACAGTCTGTCTGTGGTCAGCACAGACAGACAGACAGCTAGGGATGTGAGCCCTAAACAATGAATGTCTTTCTTCCCTGCAGCTGTTAGGCTGTTGAGTGATTGCTCATGGACATGTGGCACAGAACGGGCTTCAAACCTATGACGCTTATAGTTGGGTGTCACGTGATCAAAACAACGGATGATTCCGCTGTATGCATTTTATTCTTTAAATGCTGAGTCAGACCTATGACTTAACTGTTGACAGGACAGTACAGTTACACAGTACTGGAACTGGACCAGAACTGTGCATCTGATAGAGAAGCACTTCACATTTATTTATGCACCAAGCAAGCAGTGGTAAATCACAGTGAACATAGTCTCAGCCTCTTCGGTCCATTAGCACTACATCACGTAAGCAACTCAGTGCTGAACATCTGATACATAATTTAACAGAGACCAACTATTAGGAAGTGATACTGTCGATTTCCATTGTTAGCATCGTCACTCACAAATACAACATGTTTCCGTCATTTCTGGTGCAACGCTAGGCAGTGCTTACTTACTAAGTTAAAGTCTTATATTTATTTTAAGCAGTAACCATAGCCTACTCATTTTACAGATTTACAAGACCTGTAAACAGCCTGTTGTTTAGTTTTCCAACTAATTCCTTTAAAGTATAACGTCCGACTTGGTCATTGAGTTACGTAGTTGGTCGTCGTGCATGTCAATCAAAATGCCTCTCCTGCCAAGTAGGCGTGTACTGCCGCAGTCAGGCTTTACGCCAGTAAACGGCAGTGAACACAACGTTATGTGGGGGTCTCTGGATGGGGAGTAGAGAGGAGTGTGCTTTTACCTGCTGCTCCGTCTTGCCTTTCTCCAGCAGCTTGCGCACCTCCAGCTCCTTGGCCCGAAGGTCGTCCCTCAGCTCGTCGTACTCCTGCTCCGTCTTGACAATCAGCTTGTCAAGGTCCGACGCCTCCTTCTTGATCTTGCCAGCCTCATCCTGGCCGTGCACACACACACACACACGCACACACACACAAACACACACACACACACACACACACACAGTACACCTACAGTATTCACTAACTAAAGACTGACGCTGAGGATGCCACAGTATTGTACAGAAAAGCTTTATACAAGCGAGACGACGGGAGACAACAAGCCTCGTTGTGGACGGACTTGATTTGACAGGGCTGGAACTCTGTTTCTGTGGCCTCCACCACTCAGACAGACAGACAGACAGTGTCTGTAGCCTCCACCACTCAGACAGACAGAGACTGACAGACAGTGTGTGGCTGCTCCTACCTCTAGTGTCTTTGTGTCGAAGGGAGGCAGGCTGGTCAGGTTGGCCATGATCTTCAGGGCCTGGGCTCCAGCCTCCTCGGCCTCAGCGTGGACCTTGCCTGCTTGTTTCTCCAGGCTCTTGGCCAGCTCCTTGGCCTCATTGTACCTGGGAACCACACACACACACACACACACACACACACACACACACACAGAGTAGTTCAGCTGGCAGCTGTATGAGGAGAGCCAGAGGAGACCGGAGCAGATCGATGGAGGACTCGTACTTCTTGTTCAGCTCGTCGATGTCTGCGCCGGTCTTGCCCTCTCCCTCCAGGGTCTTGATGAGGAGCTCATAGGCTTTGGTGGACGTGTTCCTGGCATCGTTGGCGATCTTCTCGATCTGGTCGGCGTCCATCTTGTGCCTGCAGAGAGGAAGTGATGTCATAGACACATTTAGGAGACGCTGCAGAGCTCTTGAACTAAACCTAAATGAAATACCATTTTCAAACCTGACCACATGCTCTGTTATTTATATTACAGAAATCATAAATACAATTAAAAGTAGTTCTACTTAAAACGAACATTCACACACTTGTTTCCCCATTCAATTCCTCCATACTCTCCTCTTTAACATTAACACTGATGTATCTTCTACAATTTGCTAACAGGAAGCTACGTTGGGAGACATGACAACTGCTGCGTGTGATGTCAGCAATATCAGCGGTGGGCGGGGCTTACTTGTTGGCCAGATTGCGTGCCTCCTCAGCCAGTAGGGTCATGTTGCTCGGGTCTCCCAGACTGCTGGGCGACTTGATGTCCTGCACAGATCACAAGACTCACTCTCCACTCTAAGCATATATGTGTGGACATATATGCTTAGACACGGCCCCATCTGTCTGTTCATCACCATACACCACCCTCACAGAGTCAATATCCTTGTATGTTGTGTGTAAATAAACCACATTATTAGAATGTGCTGGCTGACAGTATTGTCATCATAGTTTGCTACATTTGTATTCCCTATTACGCATTACGTCATTCTGTATCAGTGAAACGACCATCGCAGTCACATGATGTGACATGATCCACATGAATGAAGGAACGCTCTACTTGTCGTGGCGGAAGAAGCAGAGACAGATCGCGCACCACTTTGCTGACGGCGTCTCGGGCCTTGTCCAGCTCCTGGCGAGCGCGCTCGATCAGCGCCTCGGCCTCGCGGACGCGCCCACGTGCCCGGTCTGCCTGGCCGGCCGTGTCGTCCACGGTCCCCCGGATGCTCTGGAGGCGGTTCCACTGTGTGGTGAGGGTGGAGTTGAGGCCCGCCAGGCGCTCCAGTAGGTCCTTGTCTGTATCTGTAGACACACACACAGACAGAGGTAGGTCATGTACAGCAGTTAGCAGACACTTCATCCAAAGTGACTTCCCATCAGTACATTAGTCAATAGGCCATTTGCCAGTTGTTGTAAGCAACCAACATTAACTGATAACTGATAATGACCGTCAGTTAACTTAGCTTTACATTTTACAACATGCAACAGGTCATACAGTATCTACACACCAAGTAATTACCTTATCTAATCACAGCTACAAAAACATTATCATAAACTGGACAGAAAAACATTAATAACATAATCGCATCAAAAGTGTTATTGTCTTAAAACAAGTATACGCATACCTCTAGTAAACAAACTGAATTGTCCAAACAAGAAAAGCATTTGACGGCATTTGCACTGATGCAATGCCCATTCAAACGTCCATTCAAAAGAAATGTATGAACATATTTAGCTAATTATCTAATCAAGAGAAGCAGAGCATCCAGTAATTCACCACAGTGTGTACAACACAGATGTAGCTGCTAATATAATGCATTACAAGTACGTAACACAGATTCACACAGCAGGCCACTCTTAACGTCAACAGCAGCAGCAGCTACCTTTGCTGGCCTGCGCCTGCTCCAGGAGATCCATGATGGCTTTCTCAGCCTCAAGGAGGCGCTGCTCAAACGCCTGGTCACTGACCGTCCCATGACCCGCCCCCAAGCTGTCAATCAGCGTCTGGAGGTCGTGAAGCTTTTGTCTCTGTTGGTTTACCTTCGGGCGCGCAAACACACATAAACACATGGTTAGATAAACAGCAGTGGCTTGGTACAACCTGTTCCCTGTTTAAACTTGTATTTGTTGGTCAATACATCAGATCAAACAGATTACATTTGACTATATAACCTGAACTATTCTGGACCGAACAGCTAAAGAAACCAATAGAACCAATATCACTTTAGAATATGCAGCAATAAGAAGGCTGTGTGTGTCACCTTGTCCCGGACCAGGCCATAGCAGGAGGGACACTGCTGGCACCCCGGTGTGGAGCGGTTGTAGAAGTAGTTCTCCTCACACATGTCACAGCGGGCGCCAACGAAACCCAGCCGACACACGCAATGGCCGTCTTCCTTACACTGGGTGCTCTGAGAACCGTCTGGATCACAGTCGCACGCTGCTCACGCACGCACACACACACACACACACACACGTTGGATGATTAGAGTCACATTAACCTAACACTGTGGAGAGCCATTTGGATTCAACCCACGGTTAGAATTAAATGCACCACGAGCTCAACGCAGTGTATTGAGAACAGAGCGCTCGTATCCATGGCAACACGTACGTTTGCAGCCGGACGAGCCGAAGCCGAAGGAGTTGACCTCGCAGTGGTCACAGTGGGGTCCGGCCACGCCCGGCTGGCACTCACACTGGCCGGTGAGGATGTCACACTGGCCGTTAGTGGAGCCAATGGGATGGCAGTTACAGCTGTGGAGGAGACGCCAACATCATTACAGAACTACTGATCACAACGTGAGGTGCGTTCAAAATTGGCCAACTCAGGTTTGCTTTTAACGTTTTGTAGAAACATTTACAATTGTTCCATTTAACCCGTCACCCTACGCCCAGCATTCGCCACTTGTGTGCGTTCGCAGACGTTCACTGCAAACTCGAGGCAAACGGAAAGCTGTCTGCACACGTGGGCAAATGTCGCTCTTCGCCACATTTGAACGCACCTGTGATGAAAACGTCAAGCCTGAGGCATACAGCTATAGGAGGGTTGTGTGTGAGCGCCATGTGAAGAGCTGCCCCCTGCTAATACGTTCTAACAGTGTGTCATGCTCCGTGGTCTGACCGTTCACAGCCCGTGCCACTCTGCAGGTTGTAGTATCCAGGCTCACAGGCGCTGCAGTCCCGGTGGGCAACGTGGCCCAGACACTGGCACTGCCCTGTCACCTTGGCACAGCTGGTCTGCTGGCCCACCGTCCCCAGTGGAGAGCAGGAGCATGCTGGAATGACCACAGTAACGTTGTCATGGAGCTCAGTCCAGTGTGTGTGTCAGGGACATATATACATCTAGCGCTGGACCAACACAAATACCACCAGGGTATGCAGTAGAAATACATTCATGTGGTACCACTGCATGTTTCGCTAGACCAATACAAATACAGGGTATGCAGTAGATATAAAGCTGGATACCAAATCTATATAAACCAATGGTATTTATACTACACTAGTATTATATAGTACTAATGTATATAAATACCACTTGTATATAGTATTAATGCAATATAAATACCACCTGTGTATATAATACTAATGCAGTATATATAACCTGTTTATATAATAATAATGCAGTATAAATGCCACGTTTATATAATAATAATGCAGTATAAATACCACGTTTATATAATAATGCAGTATAAATACCACATGTTTATATAATAATGCAGTATAAATACCACCTGTATATCTAAACCTCCACTTACATTTGCACTTCTCAGCTGGGTTGGCAGCCAGGGCATTGCCGTAGTAACCATCCTGGCAGCGGTCACAGAAGAAGCCATCTGTGTTGTAGATGCACTTGAGACACTCCCCGGTCTCGCGGTCACAGTTGCCCACGGCGTTGGGGTCAATGTTGTCGCTACACTTACAGGCCCGGCATACGCGCACCGGACCGGACTGACCCAACGGATCTCCAAAGAAGCCATCGTCACATAACTCACAGCGTTTTCCTGAGGGAGAGGGGGGAAAGGGGGTCAATAAACATCAAGTATGACTTTAGTATAACCTTAATTAGGCGAGCACATGATCTAGCAATATACTGACTGATTCATCAGAGGGGTGATATTATCACAGGTACACTTTACCGATATAAACTGATATTTATTGCTCTGCCACATTAAGCGACGGAAACACAACATGTCACATTGGAACATTGTTTCACAATGAGCTTCCTTGACTTAGACCACTGTTTCCCAGCCCTGGTCTAAAGCCACTGTCCTGCATGTTGTAGATGTTATCAGTCTCTGCAGAAGCCTGATAACAACACATTCATTAGAATCAGGTGTGTTGGAGCAGGGAGACATCTACAACATGCAGGATCAAGTTTCAATTCACTCACTTTATATCCATTGTGTGCTTTCTTTGTTGATGTTATTGACTGATTTTATTAAGGCTTTTATTTATTATGCTGAACAGGGACCTGAGTACTATATTCCACTCGCTAAGGTGTATCGAGCATTAACATGCTCGAGGTATGATAATACAAACAGCCTTGACGCTGCACTCATTTATATATATATATATATATATATATATATAGGGTGTAACGGTACACAAAAGTCACGGTTCGGTTCACACCGCGGTACAGAAGTCACGGTTCGGTACATTTTCGGTACAGCGGTTTTTACACAAATACCCTATAAGCTTATATAGCCTATATAACCTCACTTTTTTTTTTTTTAGCAGAACGTACCATGCCATG
>JAOEGT010059607.1:0-17875 GCA_025447795.1 Speoplatyrhinus poulsoni
TCCGTGTTGTGGTTGCTGCCCTCTACTGGCAAGTGCACCGGGTCATTTTGACGCATAGTACAGCGCGAGGGTTAACAGACAATGGGTTGCAACTGAATGATACTACCACTCATTTATGCTACCACTCGGTTCCAGTTTGCAGACAAAACGGTTGTTTTTAATTTCCCCCTGGATGGAATTTAAGTCCTCTGTCAACTTCACCTGTCAATTGGGCCAGCCATACACAAGAAAGCTGATTTAAATTATTTATTTTTAATGCACAGATTTTTTTCCCCACTACAAACATAGGCTCTGTGTAGTTAAAAGTCTATGGTGTCAGTCTATGGTGTGTTTGGGAAGAGTTAATTTGGCTAACCTTTGCAATGATTTACCATATTTACAAACTATTCTTTACATTTCACATTAAATATCCGTGTAAAGTTTTTCTATTCATGTTTTGGTTATTTGAACTAAAATAAATTCTAATTCCTTTGCCAGAAATGGCCTACTTACTTGTGTCTTGACAAAATGGCTCAGAACTATTAAATGAAGGGATTAAATTGGGCTGGAGCTGGGCTCTGGTACATAAGCGTTGTGCTCCGGCTGAACTCCCAACACTTTCAATAGGCAAACCGTTAAAAATTTTGATGCGCAAATAGCATACAATCTCCCGGGGATTTAAGTGACTTTGATCATGGTGTGATTTCAGAAACTGCAGATCTACTGGGATTTTCACGCGCAACTATCAGGTTTTACAGAGAATGGACCAAAATAAAATATCCAGTGAGCAACAGTTGTGTGGACGTACATGCCTTGTTATCATGTCAGAGGAGAATGGGCAGAGATGATAGAAAGGCAGCAGTAACTCAAATAGCCACTTGTTACAACCAAGGTATGCAGAATACCATCTCTGAACGCACAAGTCGGTCCCACCAGGTGCCAGAAAACTGAGGCTACAATTCGCAGATGCTCACCAAAATTGGACAATAGAGTAGTGGGAAAACGTTGCATGCTCTGATGAGTCTCGATTTCAGCTGTGGCATTCAGAATTGGGCACAAACAACAGGAAAGCATGGATCCATCCTGCCATATATCGGTTCAGGCTGGGGCTGGTGGTGTTAATGGAGTGGTGGATATTTTCTTGGCTCACTTTATGCCCCTTAGTACCAATTGAGCATGGTTTAAACTTGACAGCCTATATTGAGTATTGTTGCTGACCACGGCCATCCCTTTATGACCATAGTGTAGGTGTAACGGTGGCCAGCAGGTAGCTCTGCAGTGAAGCTAATCCTCACTCTCCGATTCCACCCCAGAGGACGCTCAGGCGACGCAGGCTAGGGCCCATCCTGCCTTGTAGAGCGGCCACTCTCTGCATGGGACATCGGGGTTCGATCCCCCGAGGGGAAATGTCCGTCACTTAGGCTTAAACATCTTCTGATGGCTACTTCCAGCAGGATAATGCACCCATGTCACAAAGCTCAAATCTATTTTAAACTGGTTTCTTGAACATGACAATGAGTTCACTGTTCTCTAATGGTTTCCACAGTCACCAGATCTTAATCCAATAGAACACCTTTGGGATGTGTTGGAACAGGAGATTGGCATCATAGATGTGTAGCTTACACATCTGCAGCAAATGCGTGGTGCTATCTTGTCAATATGGATCAACATCTCTGAGGAATGTTTCCAAAGCCTTGTTGAAAGTATGCCACAAACAATTAAGGTAATTATGAAGGCAAAAGGGGGTCCAACCCGATACTAGCCAGGTGTACCTAATAAAGTGGGCATTGAGTGTCATTTGCTACTGTTCTGATCAAGTTTTATTTTCTATTTATTTTACTACTACTATTTCCCAATCCCACATCTCGTAAGTAATTCTATATATGCAGCGAATATATTTTGTTTGTATGCCACTTTAGTGACCTCTGGCCACTAGGCTCCCTGCGCAATACTAACATATAACTCTGTAAATGTGACTTAAGGGCTGGGTGAAAGTGTGTCACGTGTTTTCAGTTTGAATCCAAGGCAAGCAGAATGCTTTACAATGCTAATTCTGCGTTATGCATATTTTTACACCGCAAATGGAACTGCTCTGCCTAAAACTGCGTTTTAAAACACAAATCACACAGTGAATTCTGACTTTACACTGGTTCCCATCCTATGAATCACAGAGCCTGGTCCTGTGCTCATATACAAGCTTAATACCGTTAATTCTTTCCACAAATGATGAAATGAAATCAATCAATATTTCCAAATTAAATTTCTCTCATCACTGCGATGCAGTATGCAACACGATATGTGAAACAAAATGCCAACTGTATGTATTGAAGCTATGCATCTGTGACAATTGTCCTGTCAAAATCTCTATATTTAGCTTGTCAGTAATATCCATGTGTATAGCCTATCCGTTAGTGCCACCCTTTGTTTATTGTTTTGTTTGCTTGGCAGTGCCAGGAGGACATCAGTGGCTTGACAACCATCCAATTGGGGAAGGGGGGGGGGCTTGCTGTCCGAATCTCTCGGTATGAGTCAGAGCAGATCCAGACTCCCACAGTTCAAATAAATGGGTGTGATTCACAGGGACTTTATTTAGCTCACACACCATGCCTTTAAGTTCCTTACAATAGGGTTATGTCTTTTTTTCCTGTGCAGGTGAAACTCTGCAGGTGAAATAGTGGCGTGCGTCCCTCTTCGAGTGTGAATGTAGAGGATGCCCAGATTGCCTCTGGTTCTCCACAACGCTCTCACTGCTGAAACCCCTCCTGCTCTTTTCATTCATTGTGACCATGGCGCTGGATCAGCACAGCTCAGGCAGGGGCTGCTGACAATTTAGCCACCCGACTACCTATGGCATGCAGATTGGAGGTTGTGAACAGGTATTGTCACAATAGCCACTGTTATCAGTGCTAGCCTTTGGGAATATTTCCACAAAGCTTTGCACCCAGGGCAGTAGGTCGACACATGGGGAGGTGTACCAAAATGAAAGAAAATAGCATGTTTTCTTTGTGTTTTTTTAGTCTAAATGAGACAGCGCGCTATGAAAAAGACCAGCTGGCTGTATTGGATGGTGCCAGCACGATGATTTTCACACTGACAGAAAATAACCCCTTTGCCCACGTTACACCATCTGTCAGGTAGTCAGTGATTTCACTCCCAGACATCAGATCGGATCATAGCACCATAGTCCAAAGAGAGGTCTGACAACCTTTTTAGGTGTACGCACATCTCCCGCGGGATGCGTGGAACTCTGCACGTTTGGAAGCAGACCTACAGTGACTGGAGCTTCAAAGAGACGACCACAGCATGCATGTTGATGAACACGCATTCTGAAAGCTATTATTTATCCTCGTTGATACTTTTACGGCACAGGCAAACGATAAGTCTATCTGGCTAGTAATGACTCTCTGACTCTCTCTCTCTCTCTCTCTCTCTCTCTCTCTCTCTCTCTCTCTCTCTCTCTCGGCATCGCATAATGAGCACAACCGATTCCTTAAATGCGCGCCAGATCGTCTGACAAACAAAGCTGGCGTGAAGATAATTGCGCTCGTGCTCCCCTGCGTGGATGCCCCCCCCCCCCCCTCCCCCACACCGCCGCCTCGTCTCGTTTAAGAGCGCGCTGCTTCATGTCCCTCGTGACGGCGGCCACTCTCACGTCGCTCTCGCCGCAGTTTTGCCCGAGACGTGGCAGTCGTCGCCCCCCGCCCCCCGGCCCCCGGCCACCCACCTCAGCTCCAACGCATGTCTTCGGCAATTGCTTTTGTTTTTTTTTTTTGACGCAATTAATTCAGTGACACGAATGGAATGAGTAGCCTAAAGCTCGGCCAAGTTAACAGCGAAGCCCTTGAGTCCTGTCCAATCTGACCAATCTCGCTACTTGTCCATCCCTAGCCATATAGGCACTTAGGAGCCTCTGCCAGCGCCAATATTGCTGCTCCTGATGGTGATGATAATGAGGAGGATGGTGAGGATGATGATGATAGTGGAGCTATTAGCGGTGGGTCCCTCGAATGGCTTGGAGCGCTGGGGGGCCGTTTATCCCCTGTCGTGACACCTGACTGTATAAATGGGCTCTGTCTGTTTGTTTTATCGTCAACAGCGACGGGCAACGGCCTCCCAGGCGAACAAAGACAGGGTCAGAAAGACTACAGCTACAACCGGTGGCAGCGAGAGCGATGGTCCCTGCCACGGTCACTCCACTTACTGCCGCATACTAGCTCCCGGCTTAGTTTACTGTGTGCCGTCCTTTAATATGTGGTGACTTAAGTCCCGCAGGGTGGAAGAAAGTGAATTGCGCACGCTGTTGTTTCACAGGATGAGGTTGGCTATCTCGGGAGCCTTGCTATTTTAAGGACAAATACAAGTGTGTTGTATTTGGTTTTTGTACAGGAACTTAGGAAACTATAGCCTTGGTCAGTTTTCAGGTGTGTTCAACAAGAATTATATATTTTATCTCTCTGAATCCTCTGTGCCTCGTTGTGCTGTTCCGGCTGACGACGACAGTGCGTTTAAAAATAAAAAAAAAAATGTATTGGCCCTAAGGGACCCAGCGCTGCAGGCTTTTTGACAGGCTGAATGAGGCCTCGGTGGAGGGGCATATCTCAAGAGAGTTGCAGTCTGCTGGGATGTCTCTCTGTCAATCCAGTGCTCAGCCCTCTCCACCTCTCCCACATTTCCTACTTAATCTCCCTTGCGGCACCTTCGTTCGGCCTGCCACCTCCATCCCGCTGCTCTGATCAATGTCAACGCCCGTCCCCCGACACACACACACACACCCACACCCCTCCTTCCCCAACAACCTCTACCCTCCTCGTTTGAGGCCGCATGGGAGGTGGAGACATTAATTAAACAGAGCAGAAGACGTTTACTCAGGCTCGGGCCGTTCACATTCCCAGCTCTTCACTGCACTCCGCAATTGTTATTGAGCCGGGGCCCGGGACGTGAGGGTGAATGCAGAGGGTCACAGGAACAGGACGGCTACCCCGATTGACAGATGAGTTGGGTGTGGGTGGGGGGGAAGGCTAAGCCACACTCACTCTAAAATGATTGACACGTGAATCGCACAGGGGAATGTGTGTGTGTGTGTGTGTGTGTATGTTGGAAAAATAATATGACTTTTTCTGTTGAAGCGTGTGGAGACGGACGCCAAAATGAGAAGTGACCTCTTTGGAGGTTTGGCTTTTGTGGTCTCAAAGAGTCACTATGTTGCGTCAGGGATGTGACTGTCACTCGAATGACAGGACTGGGCACATTAGAGGTATACTTTGCCTTCGCATCACTGTGACTGAATCTAGCGATATTCTGCTCTATGGATGAATAGATACTATATGTTTGCCTTATTCATTTCAGCAGTCCATAAATAAATAATTGATGTTCCCAAGAGATATTAATGGACTAAATATTTGCCATTATGGTTTATTTATAATACCCATTAACATTATACTTTTATAGGCTTATAGCAGTTCTTTGATTATATTAAAGCATATAACCCAGAATATGATGGATAAACATGCTGGAGGGATTAGGCTATATCTCCCAGATGGCCTGGGAGAGGCTGGGGAACACCCCACCCCCTTCCCCGATAAGATGGTGGATATTAGCCTCGCAAGACCATCACGCTCTCGCTAGCTTCAGTTGGACTTCACCTCGAGAATCAGTCTGGAGAGCTTGGAAAGTGTGTGTGACCAATCAGCATAGTAGTTAGCTACTGGTGTTGTTTAGGTGTGACAAAGGCGACTTGAAAACAAACTTGTTAACAACAATGGCGGGTCCTACAGAGGTAAACGTATAGGTGATTCAATATAGCATCAGTTTTAATATAATTTATTAGAAGAGCAAAGGCTGGATGGAAAATGGAAAATACGTTTTCACTCTTCTCCTGACTTTTCTACTGCAAGAGTGGATTTAACAGGCTCTCCTGGTTCACAAGTTTGTCCAATCACCTGCCAAGTATTTTATTTTATTTCAAATGGCCTGCACTTTTAAAACCGTTTCAATGGACGACTTCCCAGATGGATGTGTCTAACAGACACATATATCTGGCATGTCAGGTTAGGTGGATGTTACTGCACAAAGGGATACCTGGGCTGCTCTGGTGGCCATGTTGCCACTGTGACCCTATTGGATAAGTGGCCTGGATGATAGATGAATAAATGGATACAGATTTGAGAAGGACCGTTTGTAAACGTGTTTACTCCACATCATTGTTGTCCTAGCTTAGGAGGACAGCGAATAAAGGCAGATTTATCCTTTTCTTGAATATGAATATTGTCTTATTCTTCCCAGTTGTTCTCTCCTGACCCGCCATTCTGTCTTCTCGCCGCCATTCTGTGAGTTGGTTTGAGGAGCCACAGTCTCAAGAACCCAGCAGTTGGCCGCCTTCTAGTGTTATTCAGCCTGGGATGTTTTTGTGAAATCACTGTGCCGGGCAGCACCGCAAATAAATATTCACCCACCAAGCCATTTCCCCTCCTTTTGCTGTTTTCTACCATTTTCCAATTTTGTCACAGTCCGTATCCCCCTCTCAGCATTATCTGCGTATCCTCTGCTCCAACCGCTGCCTCCTCTTTTGCCGCCATCCTCTTTCCCCTGCCCTCCCCGTCACTCTCTCCGTCTGTTGTGCTAGCTAGCGCTCCCCGTGTCTGTACAGGACAGATCTCCTCTCATTACGTCGATGGCCCCTGATGATACAGTTGAGTGGAGCTCGGTCTCCCCTGCGCCTCGCCATGGCGTCGCTCTGCAGTCTGCTCATGCAGCCTGCTCACGCAGCGGCGTTCAGCGTTCCCTTTTAAAAAAAAGCAAAGGGACAGGAAGATTCTCTCGGCACCCGAGTGTCGGCGGGCCTCCCTTGATAACGCCTTGTAGCTCCCAGGCAGAGTTGCGTCTCGACAAACACGCCGCAGCGCGTTGCGTCTCTGTGAGGTGATGCTAGCACTTGTTATGCGTGCTGTACACAGCTGTTGAGCCAGATGCGTTTTTTTTTTTTTCTTTTTACAGTGCTATGGTGGGTGTGATTGCACGTGTCAGGAGCAAGTGAGTGTGTGGAACTCACATAGCAGTTTTATTGACCTCCAAGGAGAAATATACATTATTTTATATGCTGTCTGTGCCAATGAGGTTAATGGCCTTAGCGCTAGAGGTTTCCTTTGATGTTGGCACAAAGCAGACTCAGTGCCAGCTCAAATAAGAGTACAGTATTCTACCTGCACATGTCATTTGTACATTACTTATCCCTAATGGTCCGTGTTTCACATTTTTATAATTACCTGCCCTGCCATTAACTTTGGTTATCCTTGACTTCAGCTGGTTATCATTACTGTGTTTTGCTGGAGTGTGGCAAGCAAGATACTTAATCCATGACAGAAATCAACATTTAATACTATTTGGGTCAACACCCTCGTCTCCCTGAGTGGGATTTGGGTCCTGTATATGGCACGCTCTGCCCATAGCAAGCAGTTGAGCAAATATTAGGAAGATACAGCAAGTAGATACTGTATTCCGCTTCCTTTTGTAGTCCTGCCTACAGCGGATTGTGATTTGTCCTGAGTTTTCTGAGACCCTGCCTCCGAATGTATTTTAATGACATTCGGTCGTGACTATAGTCTAGAATATAGTCTAGTAGCTACTAGACTGCTAGACAACCACTCAAATGTTTTAAGTCTATGCACGTTATTTTTCTCATGTTAAATATATAAAAATACGTCTAGTCTTTGCCATGTCTTAACCTGTAATCCCCACTGTGCTTGTTACTATGATATATACCCTTCATCTAACTATTCAGTAGGGCATTTTATTGCTTTGGGAGGGACTTCCAATGTTGCTGCCTTTTGTAGATGTTTACTACAGCGTCTTGCTGCTGTCGATTATTGTGTTTGCCAACACAACATTGTAAAACTGCTCAGGTGTGTTTATACAGCCTCTCATTGGCGGTAAGCTGCACCACTGCTGTCCCTGAACATAAAAGATTAAAGTGTTTGTCTCACCTCTGAGCACAACTGCTCTTTTACCTTTTCATGTTTACAACATAAATATATTCCTACTAAGACCTTTCATGTTATCCTAAAGCAGTTACCACACAAATGTTTATCGGTTGGTAACGTTTGTGCTCTCTTTGGAATTAATATATCACATTTCATTCACCTTTTGAGAATCATAATTTGAGCATGCACTTGCTGACACTTAATTTTTTGACATTTTTCAAGTTTTACATTTAAAACAGCCCTGCTGTCTTAAAATTATAGTGGCAAAAATAGCTTTAGTATAGCTACATTTGTATCAAGATAAGTGTGATATTAAAGCTGAGATATATCTTAAAGTATTCTAAGGCGATGTAAATCATGGACATTTGGTTTAAAATGTGTCACGTCTATACTAAGATTTGTGGAAGGCACTCCTGGACACAGTGCAACAGAAGGCACAGGTAATATTTTGGGTTTATCAAAATTGATTGTTCTGTTGTCTGGCACTGAACTGTAAACTTAAATTTTCCAAATTTGCTAGAATATCACACCACGCATGCACTCCTAGTTTATTAGAGTCTGCTACAGTACTACTGTATATGTAAGATGTTATATACATTTTTAATGACTAGCTCTATTTTGCTTAGCTTGCTGTCTTTTTGTAAGCTGTGTTTCACCCCATATTGGTGAATCGGTAAGAGCTACTGTACCGGTGCATTCCACACGAAAATGATATGTAGTCATGAACACAATGAAAACCATTGGAACTGTTGACTCTAGCAGCTATACAGTACTATATCCTATATGCTATATCCATTTGAAACGGTTACATTTGATAGATTAACCAACCTATTCCACACAAGTGCATGAACAATGACAAATAAATAGGCAGGGTGGCCGATTGCAAACAGCTTCGCATGGTCTTAATATAGAATATATTCTTAAACCGTCGTTTTCTAAAATCCTTAAAACTTTGTGTTTTAATTGTGTTGTTGTAATACATAATATTTTCTTGAATGTAATGTAACTTTTTTTTTTCTTTGTAGTGTGTTTTTCCTGCAACTAACATCATATTGGTCGCAATAAGTGACACCAAACCATTTCATAAGGATGTGTTTTGCAGTGTTTTTCATTATAACTTGAAGAAGACAGCTTGCCTGTCGAAACGTTAAACTATTAATCCTTTTTGTTTGCGACTGAGCTGAGTGTGCAGCCCAATATTCTTTTTGAAATATTATCCCTACCAGCCAGCACCTCCACACTTTCAAGGTGCCAAGGTCTGCTTGTTCTATTTCGTGTCAGGATGGCCTATTGGTCATGGGTTTGAGCCCCAGCCTTGACATAGTCTCATCCTCTCTTCCGTTCATTAGCATTATGTCACACAAGCAACTCATGCTGACCATCTGATATGTTCACCCTTGTAAGCTTGACAACACCATCAGGAAGTGGGCTAATAGATTTTAATTGGCCGTTAGCATTGTCACTCACAAGTCTATGCGTAATGCTGCGCTCGAGCATATCTCGGAACTCTGACGTTTTGACTTCCAACGTGGAAAAATAATACAAATGAATGAATATTTGATATTTCTCACACACACACACACACACACACACGTTTGGTGTGTATGAAGTCGGTTTGAAGCATTAGCAATTATTATAATATTATTAGTACAATGTTTGACAGATTGTCAAGACCTTCAAACAACACACAGCCCATCAGCGTTAAACCTCAGTATAGATTTAACGTCTCACTTGGTGATTGAGTTATGTAGTTGGTTGTCGTGCATGTCAATCACAATACCTCTCCTGTCAAGTGGTGGATCTTTATGTAGACATGCCAGCACTGTCCCAGATGTTATGCAAGCGACGGCTGGTGTTTAGAGACTAGGATTGACTTTGTCTTTGATGCATAACCCCTAACTGCTCTCTAATACATATACACACCGTAAGTGTGTATAAGTGCAAGTTTAGCTTTTCTAATCTTCAAATAAGACTATGATATAGATTAAAATGTTATTCTATATTGTGAGAAACACTGTTCCTACAGTACCAGTTCAGTTCACATGAGCAGGTTAGCTTTCTTTAAACCGCCTATGTATGTGCATCAACTGAAATGGCACAGGTTAAAGCTAAAAAAGAAGTCAAACAACAACCCCAAGCAGCCCCACCCACTCTTCTGCTCCCTGCCTCTTGAGCCAGTTGTCTGGCATTGCAAAGCACATTGACAAACTGTTGTAGATGTGTGTGTGTGTGTGTGCGCGCATTTATGTGATTGACAGGCAAGGTATATTTGCAGGACCAACCAGGAAATAGAGGCCCTGATTGGTCACAATCTTTGGGTTGCTGGCAAAATCTAAATCGACTTACAGTATGCAGAGACAGGGGCTATCGACCAGAGCAGAAATACTCACTGTGCTGACGACTGTGACATTTCTAACAAATTACACTCAATTTATAACTCCAAAATCCTGCCTACAGCACTTTTAAACTACAATCCCTCTTGTCTTTGTCTATATTCTACCCTCTTTTCTGTATCGAGACTGTAAAGGCCTTAATTTAATTTGCGGTCTGGCTTGTTTGTGTGTTTGTGCTTCTCACCTGGATCTCACTAATCTCTCTTCAGCTGCGATATGGCCGTCTGCTCCAGCACGGCTTTCATCTTCACTAATTGGCCCTGATGGTTTCAGCGGGAAACCACGCGGGCTCTCTCTCGCCAGGTGAAGTGCAGCGAGCGGCTAACATGCGGCGCGGGCTTAACCAAGGGTTAAAATGGCAGATGAGCTGAGGGGAGGGGGGGGGGGGTTGTGGGGAACAGGAAGTGGGTGTGGGGGCCGAGGTGCGGGCAAGGGGGGGGCATTTCCCACCTCGCTGACCATCTCCTTCTGTACCGTCTGTTCGAGAGGAGGGGGGGAGGGGTGGGGCGGTCTGCGGCGAGTTCCGAACATAGCGGCGACTGTTGTTTACACGTCAAATGTTGGGCGTCTGTGCAAGTGCTTGAGCAGTTGTCTTTGACAGCCTCTGCTAGTTTTTTTATATATATTTTTTTACATATCTGGTGGGTATTGTGTGTGTGTGGGTGTGAACATGGATGCCGGGTAGCATCTGTGTGTGAATTCTCGCTAGGGTTTGAGCTATTGGATGTCACCGCGTCCTGGCGCCGTGTTTCCTCACAGTCTGCCCTGACGGTGTGTTGGCACGTTGCCCAAGGCAACCCCTGTGACCCGCTTCCTTCAGTCGCTGCCTTCAATTGCTGTTCTTGGCTACAAGTAGCACTCTCCTGGCCACACCTGACGTTCGAGGGCACAAGCTGTTCCAGCCAGGTGTGGCCATAATACCAGCTGAGTTTTACAAGCGCGCGCACATGCACACGCGCGCACGCACAGATGATTCCCTACCCTGCTATGTACTGGACCCTGTTGCTGTATTTATTTAATATTTGAACATGTGGAACATCAGAGAAAAAAAGTCTCGCCAGTGTATCCTCTAATCCCCCCCCCGCCTCTCGTCTGAACGCTGGGGGCACAGCTATCCAAATATTGCTCTGTCTCTCTTCTGCCTTGTGCGAGTGAAGGCCTTTGTGTGTGTATGCACTCTAGGCTTTTACCTTGTTTGTATTTTTTAATGTCAACATTCAGATGCTTGGATCCCCCCCTCCCCCCCCGACCCCACTATTCCGTGCCCTGCGTTTAGATATTGGTATTGAGGTTAGGGCGGCGTGTGTGTGTGTGTGTGCGCATACATGATAAATATCTGTCTGTTCATCTGGCTGAGTGTGTACCAATCTTTAACAGACAGTTTCTGCTAGTTTTTATGATCGTCAGATAACCGTGTCAGGTGTCTGTCTCGCCAGCCTCTGTTATTCCTCTGGTCTACTCTCTTCTTCACGCGTCTGGATGAATCATCATCGCCCCGTGTGTTTATATGCTCTACCTCAGTCATATCAATTCATGTGACTATGCCTGCTTGCTTCATCGTGAACCTGCCTGTGAATTACCTTACACTCACATATGTATGCCCAAGCACTGTGTTGGTCTTATACTCTCTCTCTCTCTCTCTCTCTCTCTCTCTCTCTCTCTCTGTCTCTGTCCCTCTGTGTGAGTATGACTGGCCTGTGCTCACCTGTCAGTCAAATGTCTCTCTTGGCTGTCATTACTGGCAAGGTCATGGTGACTCAGACTGAGGCAGGCAGAATGTTCGCTGAGGCTTCCAGATTACGCTGCAGTGCCTCATCCTAATTGTTACTATAGGAACACAGGGCAATGCTGTATAGAGTGTGGGGATGCCACACTTAAAACATTATTTTTTTGGATAAGATCGCAAGGAAATCATTTGTAGATTCACATTCATTTATCAAAGCACTCAGTCTACCGTATAGAAGGGTGAGAACCAGACGGGCGTAAGTGACATTTTGGGTGAAACGGAGATATCAAATTAAAGCTCTTGATGAGCGATTTCTACTGCCAAAAGGGCACAAGTGAATTCTTAATCAATTTCAAGTTATTCAATAAAAAGACACTGAACATTCTAAGCCAGTTGGTGCAAAATAAATGCCTTTTGGCATTGAGAAATTTATATTTGGGAACGCCTATGGTAAGGCTTTTTTAAGTTATATTTATATTTTTATTTGATCACAATAGGTTGTTAGTTATTGAAAAGCTGTATGCTGCTTTGTTGATATTGTCATCACATGGGCCCATGCTTTTATACGAAATGGAATGAAACATTTGTGCCAAAAATATACGCTTTCAAAATATTATTTTGGCCCTGCTGTTAAAATGGAGAAATGTCACATATGCCCCTCTGGTTCTCACCCCTATCTTATATCTCTATTGCTGTGAGGTTTAATTGATGGTGTACTTTTAATACAACTGCAGTAAACGTATATAGGCCAGCATACATTACACACAGGGCAGATATACAGTAATGCGTACAAGCCAAAAGTCAAATGTGCCTACCTAAGCAGATGTGTCAATGAAAAGAAGCACACACGCGGAGCGCAGTGTGCGCCCACACAGGCATATGTGAGCCCCCCCTAAACACCCCAGTCTGCTTCGAGATTAGGCCACGCTTGGAAGCAGTTGTATAACCGCGGACGTTTACGTTACATGTGCAATATTACAGACGGACAGATGCGGGCCAACGCACGCATCCGGGGAGAGCGAGTCGCCCCGCGCCCTGTGAACCCTTTGTACAGATCTTGGGTCCGGACCTCAAGAAAACAGAGAGAGAGAGAGAGAGAGAGAGAGAGAGAGAGAGAGAGAGAGAGAGGATTAGAGAGTGAGGGAGCAGATGGGTCAGCCATCTGGTGAATGAGGAAAATCGAGTGAGATGAAAAGAAAAGGGCGAAACTCTGGAGAGAGGGAGATAAGGACGTGTTTGTTTGTGGGTGGGCTGGGTTGGTTTGCTGCCTGCTGTGTGTGTGTGCCCGTCAAGGCCGGTTCTAGCCCCCTCTGACAGGGTGGACAGGCAAAGTTGTTAGCTGGGCAACTCAACTCCATTCCCTTACAGGAATTTGTGGAATAATACTGTTGTGAATGATCTTAGCTCCGCCCACTTTCCCAGAGTTCTTTGTGTTCAGTGTGTGTTGCAAATTAAGTTACAAAAATAGTATTTTAACTTTAATGTTGGCTTTGTTAGTTCCTGTGTTTTGGGGTACAGTCATAGGGTACAGTAATATATTATTTATAGCAGGGTCAAAAGCTTGCATATCACTTGAATGTTAGCCTACCTGACAAACACAGGTCACTACTAAGTACAAATACGTCTAATCAAACAATTAGCTAAGTATTACTTTCCCCACAGGTCACTACTAAGTACAAATACGTCTAATCAAACAATTAGCTAAGTATTACTTTCCCTCCTTACCACTTTATATATTGTGCAGCTTTTTAACCTTGGCAATTAATAGCAAACATTCAAATGACGCCTTCGTGGCTCTTTGTAAACCACCACCTACTATTTTGAATACTCTTCTGATGTCGGTGGATTTAGCTGAAGAAATAGATTAGGGCTTAAACGTTTCTCTGCCATTAAGAGGCTACTATTTTTAGATTGGCTTCAGCATTGCATATGATTTTTCAAATAACATTTTAAAATGTAGACATTTTACTATTAAAGTATAGTCATGTAATGCATGTTTGACCTCAAAGCAAATTAGATCAAGCTGTGAACTTTAGTGCCCCCTAAAGCGTGGCTTGGACCCCAGGTTGGGAATCACCGATTTAGGACCACATTGATAGGACAACATAATCTGCCTTTTAATATCCTTGTTTAAAAATATTGATATCAGTACTTGCTCTTACCTGTTCCTCATACATGAGGATCAAACATAAATTAAATCAATCAAATTCAATCAAACATAAATTAGCTATGTATTTATTTAACCAGACGCTGGGGGCGAGAGGGGCTGTGTAGTCAAATATTGTATAATTTAATTGAAGATTAACATTTACTTTACTATTACTATTTTAGTTATTATTGTTAAAGTGGCCATTCGGTTGAATATTCATAGAAATACTTACAGTATTTGGGCAAGGGCACTTCCCAAAAATGACGTATGACTTGCCAGGTGTATAGGTCAGATTTGACACTGACTCCAGAGAGTGTCCTTTCAATCAAACATAAATTAGCTATGTATTTATTTAACCAGACACTGGGGGCGAGAGGGGCGGTGTAGTCAACCGCGCTGTCAACGCATCGGTGGTCGCACAACGTGCTATTTTGCATAAAGTTGCAAGTGGAAATGCCCACAAAAACACAGAAACCACCAAAACAAAAGACCAGCTAAGTCAAAACACAAAGGCACCAAGAGCTTTCAGGTATGAATTTATGCTAGCCTATATATAAGTGTGGAAACAAGCACACCTGTTGTGAATACTAAGATATAGCTCAAGGCGTGACATGATAGGTTACATACCAACACAGCTAATTTGCCTAGACAGTAGACTCAATAAGGCAGAAAAGCAGATGAAACCAACTGATAAGTTAGACGACTGATAAAAAGGGAGACAGAACTGACAGAACTGAAAATACACAGGACTGAAACCAGAGAAGAGAGACGGAATGAGAGTAATGGAGAACAGAAATGCGTTAGAGCTGAAAAATATCAAAAGAAATGGCCCAGATGTCAGAAAATGGAGACCAATTTATTCTGGATGGCAGGGAGCCTGGGTCCACCTGTAAAATTGCACCCTGGCAGCCAAAACCGTACCGAAGCAATGCCGGCACATCTCTCTGATAATAGAAGAAGATAACATGATGTCTTCGCACAGACAAACAGCAGAGATTTACACAATCATGTTCAAACAATACAGGCCAAGACAACACTGAATTCCGTCACACAGCTCCACTTTCCATCCCAGTGCGAAACACGCTAATGCTATAATTATTGTTAATATAATTGCCAGTATGAACAATTTATTATTGTTAGCAGCTCGATTGTTGCAACTATATTCTCTGCGTGCTCAGTTAAAAAAAAAAAAAAAAAAAAAACACACAAAAAAAAAATATATATATAAAAAAAATAACAATGAAGTGATATTGCCAGCTTGTAATTTGTTCAAACTTTGTTATTTTCTTCCTGCATGGATGGATGATGATTATTGTCATTACAATGATTATCGCTCTGGTTGGTATTGTTGTTTTTGCTTTTTCCATTGCCTTAGCTTGTGCCTCGTTTTTTTCCCCCTCCAGTGATGTGTGTTTGACATGCTTATTTGCATAGAGGGCGATGCCACAATTCTGCTGCAGGTGTATTTGTGATTTGTTGACTTTTTCTTCCAGTTCCACTTCATACCCTAGGGGCCGAGCAGACGTGAAGTTTTGCCTGGAAGAGCTTACAAAACAATATCACCCAAAAATCTCTTCTCAACTCTACTTGCTCAACTTGCATTATTAAAAGGCCGGGCTAAGCAGTTTTCCCTGAAAATGGTAGTTCTTGACTATACGGTATAGGCTACTGTAGGCTGTAATTGACTATACTGTCCCAATGCTAACCTCTTGGGTTGACATGGCGACTGCAGTGAAATTCTTCCCTACACTTCATAAAGAAAAATAACTGATTCTGTACACGTTGACATTTTAAAACACATTTAAAGGTAGAGTAGTAAGCGATAGTAAGCTAATACACTTTTTGTCAAATTTGCCAAATATCTCCTCGCAGTCCGCTAGCTTACACTTCTCTGTCCGTGCTAAAAACAATAACCTGGTACTGCTACATAGCCCTGGCTCCGTAAATAGGAACATAAACAAAGTGGTGCAGACTGCACACAACAACTATATCCTAGCCTTCGCAATGCATTTCCAATGTATTGGGGCAGAGCTTGATTTAAGTTTGAATTCAGAAAGCATTCTCGAGAATGACAACTATACTTTTAAAATAATATGTAGATAATATTCCTATGTTACAGTATTGCAAATATGGACCAGGATACTGTGCGACCTACAAGGTCGCACAATGAACCAGCACTTTATAGTATATAGCAAAGTGTGAATGTCCCCAGCCAGTGCTTCAAGAAGTCTATGCAACCAACGCATCCCAATTTACTATCTGACCATTTAAAGGGACTGATGATTATTTAAAAAAAGTTGGACCTGCGTCTCACAGAATTGGTTAATCCACTTTATTTTCAACAGCAGGATGAGGATTTGTGGTTTGGGAGGAAATATATGTATTCCGTCTTCCCACTTATTAATCATTCATTCATATGGGATTAACTTGCTGGATAGCATGTGTTATGTGTAATAAAACATACTATGCTAACACTGTATGAATGTATATATACTGTATATATAATATGACCATATCACATACATCAGCAATGGACAAATCGGCACTGTCCTCGAGCTGCAGTTCTACCTCCCTGGAGTATCACTATCATCTGTTAATAATATATAATTAAAGATCAATTAGTATATGACTACTTAGTGGCTTGTGTTCTGTGTTATTTGCCTTGAAGTAGTTTCCAGCCCGTTTAGTGTTTTACCGAGAAGTACCGATTTTATTTGACAGTTATTCCATGGTTACTTCTGTTTCATGTTCATTAAATATTCTGCGCGTGCATCAATCCTGATTATTGAGCCCAGTATTTACAGGATTCTGAAAGTACAAACGCCTTACATACGCATTCAAAAATAACTTGGACAGCATGATTTATAACAGTTTGCATTGCCTTCAACAAGGTCTCATCAGCTAGTTATCTCAAACACCTGTGTCCTTACACTCCCTGATGTTGAAATAGCTAGGAAAATGAACAGATGATTCTTTACTGTGTGACAGCGAGCACATTCAGTCAACCAGAGTGTTACTCTACCATTCATTATTAGCTGAAGAACATGTATGGACTTCTCCACACAGACATTAGTAGTCTTAAATTGAGGAACATTTTGCGTCTGTATGTGAAATATTGAGATTAGGTCCACAAGTGAAACATTGAGGCAGTCCCATGTTGAATTCTTGGATTCCCAACCTGAATTTTAAGGTTCCAAATACAATTCATACAATCTACCCACAATCCCAAAACTCAAATCATACAACACATTGCTGAATTTAAAATATACAACCACTGGTGGGAATTTCAATGACTGCTTACGGCACTGACAGTCTTTATTGCTGATGAGACCTAACGCAAACACTTGCACCAACTGTCAAATTTTACAAAACTGATTTAATTTAGGTATCGGTTTCTTCCACCCTGCAGGTGCAACAAACCTCCCATAGGGTATTCATGGAGATGTCAATCAACTAGGTTTACAACCAGAGTCCAAAGAAAAGCACAGAGCTATGAAAACAGAACACAGGTGTGAGAGGAAACACCTGGGGGTTTACACTACAGAAATGCTGCCATGTTGATGATCAAAACAGCTGGCCATCCATCCATCCATCCATCTTCTCCCGCTTATCCGGAGTCGGGTCGCGGGGGCAGCAGCTTCAGCAAGGGACC
>JAOEGT010059617.1:0-17874 GCA_025447795.1 Speoplatyrhinus poulsoni
CAGACAACACAGCCCTCAGGTTCATAGGGGCACCCAAACCTCTCCACCACGATAAGGTGATGGTTCCCGGAGAGGGGGAACAAATCCATTACAAACAAATAAAGTGTACTATAGTAAACATTTAGAAAGTACTGCTGTAGTAATTAATACAGCATTAAAGTTTACATTTCTATAGGACGCATATAGCCTATATTGAAAATATGCTTTTGGACTGGATAAACGATTCCACATTTTGGTAGGAGGCTAGTGTGACCTCTGCTCAGTTTCATACACACACATGTATGTGCAAGCTCCCACACATACACACACACATACACACACACACACACGCGCACGCACACACGCACACACACACACACACACACACGCAGAATACTTCTGGGATTGCTTTGTGATAGATCCATCTTCCAATTGCTTAACCATTATTCGTCATGGAGCCATAACAGTGTTATTTCATGGGTGTGTGTCCCCAATGAAAAAAAATGGCTGACACAGATATAGGCAAACATTTCATAGACCCATATCGTTGTCTCCAAGGGGTCTTACAGTAGTTCATAATGCACAGTGTATGACATGTGTCCATGCTATATTCTATAGAACAGTGCTGATACTGCGATGTTTGTCCCATCAAATTAAAGAATATGGCTGAACTTAAAGTCTACATAAATTGCTGATCAAAATATTTTATTTGGGTCAAGTGCAAAGGTTTGATTTCTGCTGCTGGACATTGCAGCCAGTAGGTCAGACTGTCTTTTTGAGTATGTTTGCGCGACAATGAACTGATTAGCTTAATTAGCTCAGCGCTCCACAGAAAATGTGAGGTCAATGCAAGCCAAGCCATAAGTAACCACAGGACACATCTCCATAAAGTGTGACATGTAATGTCACGTCTCCCATTTGATGATTACAGTTAAACAAATTCAAATGGCAATGTTCGAAAGTGACAGAGCGGAAGATGCGAGGACATACGAGGCTCGTTCAAGGATGAGTGGATCAGGGCGCAGTTGTACGTGCTATGTGGTGGCTTGGTCAAATAACACCACGGCTCCAAGGTCAGGTCAAGCCCCTACTGTAGGCTGAACACCACGGCTCAAAGGTCAGGTCAAGCCCCTACCGTAGCCTGTACACCATGGCTCCAAGGTCAGGTCAAGCCCCTACCGTAGGCTGAACACCACGGCTCCAAGGTCAGGCCAAGCCCCTACCGTAGGCTGAACACCACGGCTCCAAGGTCAGGTCAAGCCCCTACCGTAGGCTGAACACCACGGCTCCAAGGTCAAGTCAAGCCCCTACCGTAGGCTGAACACCACGGCTCCAAGGTCAGGTCAGAGCCCCATATCTTAAGCTATATTTTCCTGCCCCACTGACAACAACTTTTCTTACTTTCTTAGGCTCTCAGGCCGAAACTCTGGATAATTCCCCTTACCCAAAACGTATAGATGAACAAATGCATCTATATGCATATTCCTGTACTTGTTGAGAGAGCTTTTATATAAAAAAAGTATTTGTATCTATACATTTTTCTGCAGACCCCCTTCACAGTAAATGATAGATATGATAGTAGATTAGATAGTAGATATGAAGAAATCTCTTACGTTAAATTGGGATTTGTAATAATGGATACATTTTAATCCAGTGAAGTTTGGCACATTTGCTTAGTAATGCAGTGCCACATACATCATATGAAAAGTATTCTAGTGTGTAATTGTAATGTGCAATTGTTGTCCTCCACAGTCTATGCAATTGTCCACTTGCCTGTGTCTTTAAATGCCAGGCCATTTCAAGCACAACATGCATTGAATATCATTAACTCTAGCCATCCAGATCACATAACAAAAACAAAATAGGTTACCAGTAAACCTCCCAGAAGGTTAACAACAGATTAACAGCCGTTTCAACAATAGCCTCAGGCGCACACCTCTTTCTGCCCAGCCAGGGTTCACACCTGTTGTTACTACGGCGACATGAGAAGTGCTGAGTCAGAGCCAAGTTGCCAAGTGCATATTTATATGTTGTGGACGATGCCGCGTGGCGCTTACATTTCAGAGCTGTGACAGGTCGTCAGCTGTCACGGCAACAGGCGGTGGCGTTTGCTATTGTTGTGGGAATTTCAGGTTAACACTGGAGCAACGTGGCACGGCAGCAGGTCGCTGAATTTGAGCCCCACCTCCGTAATCACCCGCATTTGGACAGGGCGAAAGAAAAGCCCATTAAAGACTATCCTTTGTAGCAGAGGAATGTGCCTCTCAGACGGCCAAGGTCGTGCCATTAACAGTGGCATGTTTGTGCCTGGCAGTAAGGAGTTAAACAGTTCACATACAAAACACCTTTTGATGAAAGGTGTTTTGTTCATTCTACTTTCAAGAATTTTCCTCCTTAATGCCTCTCTCTGCAACTATGTTAGCCACACTGCGCGATGGCTATACCCTTTTAGATGCCATTCTAGAATAGGGTTTTTATAAATAACTTTACACACACACACACACACACACACACACCTCAGAACAACTTTACCGTGCACTCTAAAGGACATCAAGCCCACGAGGAAGGACGACACTTGCTAAAGAGACAATTCCTCTGAAGGAAAAGATTCATATCGCTGCAAATTGAGTTGGATTTGGAATACATTATCATCATTTAATTTCAATTCTTTCGAGCACCACTATAATTACGTTACCACTTCAGCCCAGGGCATGAATGAAGATATGAGGGTATACAACCTTTTTTCCATTGGATTGCTGAAATTACATTTTAAACAACCCTATCAAATACAATTGGCAAAATACTATTTTGTATTTCAAATACATATATGAAAACTGCCCATCCCTGGCCGAAATGATGGCTGAAAGGAAATTGTGGATGAATTACATCCAAATGACAACAGAACTGACAAATGGAAACCAAAATGTTACTACAGTGTTAACATTTTAAACTGACTTTGTTTGTAGTGTGGGTATACTTATTCAAACAATATTGCTGTTTGCTTTGCTATTCCCAAGTTGTTCTGGCTCCTCTGCACTGAACTGGAAACTGTGATGCCTGAGAATGTTTAAGGCCCAAAACCAGAGCTCACGCTCTCTCCAATGTATTTACTGCATTAAATATAAGTGTGTTTTAACTAAATGTATCAGGACATTGCACAGTCAAAAACCATAGGGGTTTATTAGGTTTAATAGGTAGTTCTCATGTTAGTTATATCGCGTTAGCTTGTCCGACAGTCCATGTCCTCTGTGTGTATACAGTAATGCATGCCTGGTGCTACAGCATTGACTGTAGTTGTAAATTGTTTGTGTGTGTGCGTGCGTGCGTGCGTGCTTGTGATGGTATGTATGCATGTTTGGTATAGCTTGTAGAGGCCATGGGGAGGTCAGTGACGTTGGTGTGGTCATGTGACTGCAATCACAGCGGTACAGACCAAGAGGCACACAGATGGTGTCAAGGCAGGGCTCCTCCATGTCAAACTCTGTGGCCCAGTGCACATCCCAGAATGCCTTCGCTCATTGGCTTGAGGGAGTATTTTTGATCTGCACCATACTGTACTTATTGTAGTTATATATTAATGCTATAAGCACTGCTTATAGAACATTTGAACTGTATTATATTATACTATACCCCATTTTACAATGCCATGCCCATTCATTTATAGAGTGAAAAACCCCTAAAAGAAACACTGGTCTGATTAGAATGAACTACAAAGCTGCTGCTGTGAAAAATTATCATCGCTTTTGTATTGGGCATTAGGAAGATTACATTAGGAAGTGGGTGGGATATAATGGGCCAGTAATTTATCTTGAACTTTGCAGTGCTTCGATTCCTAAAATGTTGCAGGTTTCTATTCGTACACAGTAGATCTAAAAGCACAATGTGCGAAGTACGTACAATCAAGAATGAACTTGTACGGCTTTACCTCAACAATATGTCTTCAAGCCAAAGAGAGCTGTATTTACTTTTGCATAAAAGATACAGACCAACTTATTTTAGAATATTTATGTAGACATATACAGGTATTTACATGGAAGTAATAGTGACAAGTTACCGTGGTTTTCATTCCAAATAACAGTGACTACCTCATAGCGGTTAGAGGCAGATACAGCATTCATCAAAGCTGTAGTTACAGTTATACAATATTTTGCCCAAACTCACCAAACTAACACAATTTACTTTCCCAAATATAGTCAGCATTGTCGATTTTGTCATGGGGAAACGCAATGAATAACCCTTAAAATCACCCTGGTTAAGACTGCTCCAGTGCTTGTTTTGATTGTTCCCCTCGCTTAGATATCATTGCTATAATTTTTATTCACGTTCGATGTGTTCTGCATGCCACATGTGCTATTTGTAGTTGTGTGAATTTCGGATAATCAGGCCTGCAACAAAGCCTGATTATGAGCGTCGTCCATCTATAAACACTGATTTATCTTTTCCCCTCGGCTAAGCCGCTCTACTAGACTAGTGTAAAAGCGACTTCTAACAGAAAGAGAGTCATGGTCGGAGGCAGGAAGCTTGGCAGAGATTGAATAGTATAATTGCCTGTGTCTAAGGGGGATGTGAACACAAGGGTTCTAGAGAAAAGAGGGTTATATTTACATAGTGGGTAGTGAGTGCAAGTAGACACACCATGGCATTTAAATCTGACACTGCAGCTGGTAGAGAGTGTTCAGGGCTCACGCGCTATGTAATTGTTTTAACTCCCATAAAAGCTTGCCGTTAATGAATGGAAGGGAACGATTTAGCCCATACCGCATCTTAGCCGTTTAATTCTCCATATATTTGACTTGAGCAATTTAAGATGGTGGTTTTCACAATGTGGGCCTGGACAAATTATTTTTAATAAGGTTGTGGAATGATATTAGGGAGGTTGCGTATGACTTGTGAGATTAACTAAAGTTCTTCCCCAAATATTTCTGTATTATACTCTTCTCTCTTCTCTATATTTCTATTCTCTCTATATTCAAAAATAAATACAGTATACATATCCTACTCTGCACTTGAATGATATATTGACGTGGTAGTAGACACAAGACAAGATGCTGTAACTATTCTTCTGATATAATATTGGTTGCTTACAATTGCTGGTGTAAATCGCCTTGGATAAAAGTGTCTGCCAAATGCCGTAAATGTAAATGATTTAAAAATATTAAAGATTATTTGTATAATGCATGTATATATGCATGCCTTTCGTCAGTGGTTTTCATGGTTAATATAAAAGGTGTTTCAACAAGTTTGTGTTACAGACTATACAGCTCTTCTGATAAGATTATATCAAGGCCTGATTCTGACTGCTCAACTGTAACTGTTTCTGACATACACTTTACACAGACATTGCAGAACATTATATTTTGGAATTAAACACCAAGATAAGGGTTCGCAATCATTCAGTTACCGAATTCATTTGGGATTCCGGCATCCCTGGTGTCTTTTAAATTGAAGGCTCAAAGCTACAGTGGGCATACTGCAATAAGGTTGCATCTCTCGCTCTCAGACAGCCTTTCAGTCAAACTGGTAAAATGATTCCTTAGCCCCCTCAGTAGATGCTTGTACCATCTGTGCAATTGAGCCAATTTGCCCCAAATTCAGGACACCATCACATAACCGCAGCCAGTGAATTGGAAGATTGGATGTTTTCCTGTTGAATCATGCTCCACATTAAAGCGGAAGCGTACAATATATGTATGTGCATGAAGGATCAGAAATGACACTATATGGCCAAATAGTGCGGCCATAATTAATTGTGTGGTGACCTTACTGTAAACCTTAAAGTGGTTTTATATCACTTTCTGCCACTAGATGTCTTACTAGAGCACCAGCATACCCCACCTCACACACACATATACACACACACACACACACACACACACACACGCACCAACTTACAAACAAAAAACAGAGGAGCTCATAAGTGGGATGTAATTCTCCGAGCAAAACACAATTAGTCTACTATAATTTTACAGAGAAAATTGTTTGCTGCTATATTAATGTTTAAAATGTCTTTAGTTACTTTGTACTTTATAATTGTGATATTGTGATTGTGATTATTACTGTTTTAGAAATAGTCATTAGCTACACTACTAGTTACTGAAAAAAGTTATAATATTACAGTAACTAGTTACTGCCCAACACTGATAATGATACTAGAACCTACTTGCTACCTCATTAGCAGACGTTGTGTTAGTTGGTTACATTTGTGTGGGCAAAAATATTGGAATATTAACAAAGATGGTGCATTGTAATGTATTTCAATGGAAGAAAAAATGGAGCGCTTCTGGTCTCTTACAGTAAATGGACAAGTCATTTGGCTGTGGGGGTTGACGTAGGAAGCTCCCAGACAGTTAAATCTACCATGAAACAAAGTAAATTTACTCCAAAACTATTTGCTGCAAAAATACTGTTGTGGCCTCAGATTGACCGGTACTTTGGAATTAATGTAATTTACTCAAAATACCCAGAGATAAATAGTGGGCAATAGTATGGTGAATTCAGTGGACCTCCCTATTGACTTGCATAGACCGCTGGGTTGTTCTGGTTTACATATAGGATTAATAGCCTAAATACAGTCCATTGAGCCCTTTCAGAGCCATGGAAATTACAGACTTACACCAACGGAACTTTGAAATTGATTCACAGAGAGGCAAAACCTATGGCAAAATGGTTCCCCGAAGTGTTTGGTGGGCAGTTTGAATATATACAGATATATAACTAAATTTTGTGGCAAACAGTAGTCAATAAATGCATCGATTTACATTTAAAATAAAATGTATAGGGTACTTGTAGTACCGTCCGGGAACTATTTTGAGGCTCCACGATCCGCCATTGCTGTGAAGAAACGGTCCATTGGAGTGAACGGATATGGCGTAACTCTGCTCTTTCCATGGCTCTGAGCCCTCCCTGCTTCCAAGCTCTCTGGTGTAACTGGAACACACACACACACACACACACATATACTTACAGATAGATACAGACACAGTGGAGACGGAAAGAACCTCAGTGAATGCACGATAGGATGAAGGGAGACGTTGCTAAGGCGTAGCCTGAGAGAAGACTAGTACCCAGTGTCTGTGCCTCTAAAGTCAGCCACATCACATCGTGTTTTGCCTCAAGTCAGACTGCCACACTGTTGAGTAATGTCCTTATCCATCAGCAATTATGGTTGATGTTATTCTGTCGCTGCCATTGGGAGGTCTGTATACGAGAGTGAAATAAACACCTTTGTATAATATTCTTCACTCCGAGCACAACATTTGCCGCCGCTGAGATGCCCTCAGAGCTCTGTGTAACGTGGTCTAACAAAAAGAGTGGGTGACTTTTTATCTTCTTCTTCTTCTTCGCATTGACTGATAGCCAGTTTGAGTGCGAGGCCAGAGGCGGTCGACTGAACCCGTGGTGCGATTAACTTTCTCAGAGATTCAACCTCCTGGGGGGTTTCAATTCCCGGCTCCAGTCGATATCAGGCTGGTGGAGCTGGCATTAGCATAGGTCATTAGGAGGAAACCTTGGCAAGCATGGTGTGTGACCACCATGGCACACTATGGCTGTTTCTCATTACCGAAATGCGTTCTTTTCTGTGCTTGCATTCTTGCGGACTTGTGAAACGTCATCATTCACAGCCAAGTACTGTTCCAATTACAAGTCCGCATCTAGCCAAGAACGGATAAAATACCAGGAAGTGTTCTCGATCAACGGTTTTTACCAAGGATGCATCCAGTGGTGACTTGTGTGCATGTATGTGAACTTGTCAGTGGAATAGCCCAGAATGCATTTTTAATCAGCAAGCGGAAATGGCAGTCGAGAAAACACACAACAATACTAGCTATACTTTTCGAAATACTACTGTTAATGTGTTAAAAAATGCTGTTTTAAGAGTTTTTGAAGCGAGAATATAGTGGTTTTAACTTCAAATCTGTGGTCGTATCTGTATCAAGATAGAGTCTAGTTAAAAATGTGCTACAACAATTTTGTAGATGTGAGGTCCCGCTAACAGACCGGGACAGCCATGATACCTCGCCAGCTAGCAAGCGTTCAAACGCATATACAATTTTGGGCTGATAATACCGGTACCTGTGTTGTCACTCCTGAGCCCAAGGTATTGCGCAATAACCAAGAACGACAGCCAAGAATATGCATCTCAATCTAGATCTGTACTCGCGTTCTTGCAAGACCACATTATCAAAAGGACACTTCAAGAACGTGCCTCTCCAGGAACGTACCTATAGGGTTCTTGGAATTGAGAAACAGTCCTGGGCCATTCAGCAGTGTGGATTGCACTGGCGCTGAGAAATACATGCACTTTATTCAATGTCTCGTGATGGATGTCTCACTGGCTGCTGTACTGCATGTGTGTCTGATTCACTTGGCCCTCACTCATCTATGAGTACTCTCACACTATAATCCCTTAAGGAAAATAACCTGACAGCCACGCTTAGAAATTTATGGCGCTTCAGTTTAGCCTGTTTGTAGGACTTCAAGGGACAAACCTCAAGGAGGACAATATAAGAGATCAAAGATACATACTATAGATATCATGACAGACAGACAGACAGACAGACAGACAGATAGTGAATGCCCCAAATAGAGTGAGTAAAATATTTCGGCATGCCTGTTGTAATTATTGTACATTTAATAATTCTCAAAATAGCCTTTGTCTTTATAACTGTCAAACAGACAGTTCAGGTAACAAGTTTGGATTTAGATTTTTCTGCCCTTCTCATAAATTCTCTGATGTGGGGATACTTGGCAGTGAAGGTCAGTAATCCTTCCCCACTACATTGTTCTTTAATTAAGGCATATTTCAGGTCATTGTATAATTATCTCATGCCTTTGAAGAATTATCTTGGCATCTGTGCTATTATTACCATTTAAAATTTAAAATTAAAGTTGCAGTCAAAATATTCACTATGAATTAAATAAATCCAAAACAGGACTTCCACAAATGTTTTGTACTACACTATCAGCTCGGCTCATTTACTGCTTCACAGTAAGGGACATGACATGGGTTATAAAGCACAATATATATTCGAGCCCTCGCCACGGTTCCAGTTTGTTTGGATCAGGGTGGTTACATTAGACTTTTATGTAGGCTCTCCATGTAAATTAAGTCATAACTGCCCAGAGACCGGCGTCAAAAAATACCATTACGCTATGTTCTGCCTTTTTGTAGTTATAGGTCTAATCGGTCATATATAGTTTGATGGTTCCAACTCAAGGCAGAGACATTTGTGTAACATGGAAATCGATACCAGCAGGCCCAATTTGCATGCTGGCATGCCACAAACAAGAGCTATTATCTGCCTTATGAGCACAGCTGAAAATATTTTAAGACACAAGAAGCAAACTGATATTGTCATGGCAGCTATCAGTATAGAAAAAGTGGTTTTGCACTTTGAAATTGAGCAGTCAATTATTTGTCTTCACTCCCTTCTCCCTATGAAAGCAAGACATACACATTTTTCAGCAGTTTTTTCCTTGTAACTTTGTCTGATACTAATTGCCAGCCTGGTTACCCCGCTGATTCAACTGCCTTTCAACCCTGCCCACTGATCAGTAGCCCTGGCTCAAAGAACAGGGCTTTAATGAGGGACCGCTGCGTAAAGCAGCCTTTTCTGAGACAGAAGCACTGGAAACAGTGAGCTATAAACAGGTAACATTGGTAGGGGCACAGATGGTCACGTAAAAAAAAAAAAAAAAACAGAAATAAAGCGATGTGCAGAGAAACAGAACATTGACTGTCTCAAGACTTGTAATTATGTATTGTGCAATATGTGAACAAATGTGGCAAATTAATGCTGAATGCTGGTGGCAACTTGGCATAAACTGTGGTGGAGGTAATCAGATCACTGAATTAATGAATTAATTAATAACAGCATTGATTATTAAACACAAGCGTGAATGCGTCACAGCTGTAGTTCGTTGACGAATGTTTTGAATTACAGTGTGCACTGATTAGCATTTCCATCCAAGACATCACGTATTCCATTCATTGCTGTTTAGAAAGGGCTGTGGTGGTCATTTGAACTCTCAAGTTGCAGTTTCAGTCTGTGAATGTCATGTTGGACAATATTGCTTCAACGTCTCTCCGGGGTCATTAACGCACAAGGCAGTTGGACTTCATTCTGCGGAGTTATTACCCCGTTACACCTGACAACCTTTTTTTTACCTCGACAGGAGTGATTGTCGAACTTGCAACTTTCCAATTGCAAACGCATAATCAGAGCTTTAAAAAAAAAACAAAAAAAAAACATAGAGGCTTGCAATCCTCAATGCTTGCATATCATTACAAAACCACGGGAAGGATAACATTTTCACAGCTCATTAGGACCCTATTGCTGTCGTGTCTTGACACATATGGGTATTTTAATTCCCTGAGACGTGCCCAACTCTAGTGCGTTTCCATTTACATCTGCAGCATTTAGCATTATGCTTTTATCCAAAGTGACTCACGAACAGTACATTTGTCAATAGCAGAAGAGATCATCAGCTGTGGTTGTTAAGGTAACAATAGCAACATTCATCAGGGATAATTACAACGTTTACAACATATGTTATCTATTATACACAATAAAATACCAGGAAGTAAATGTTAGAAGCATAAGTACCAACAAAGTGCCAATATTCTACTTAACAAGGAAAGAGAGAAGGTAGTTGTTACTTTTGCGTGCGTCTACTGACAGCTCCACACCTACCTTATAAGGTGCATAATGGATTAAGACAGGCACCGTTATCTGGCGATCACGCTTGTTGGAAAAGCTGGAGCCCTAGTCAAGTTGAATTTGTCAGGTGATTGACCACATTGCTTGCTTTGATTCAAGAACAGATGGCACAGCTTAATGCTCCTAGGGCAAAACTTGCCTCAGCGGTGTGGGAACAGAGAGAGACACTAAAAATGAAGACTGCAAAATGTCTAGAAGCCTTTCCCCACCAGGTATAAATCATTTAACATAAGCATTAGTGCTGTATGTCATAACATCGCCTTGCCAAGAGGTTTACTAAAAATACTGCATATGAGAAACTCTGTATTGAATTATGTATTGAATAGCATACTATGAATTCATTTTTGCTTTGAAGTAGCAAAATGAGTCAAACCTCAATTGACTTAGCTATGAATTATTTTGTTGTTGTTAATTGCTTTACCTTATGCATTTGGTCTAATTGACATACAATCCAGACTTTAACCTCAACACAATCACTTATACAGTCACTATAGTGCCTCCATTTTACATGAAAGCGGTTCAAGGCTGACAAGACTTGGAGTGCACTTTACTACTTCAAGTTGAATAGTTGAATATAGCAACTATGTAAGTGCAAAAGGTCTGTGATGTTTCGTGCCTAACTCCAGCAATGCCCCAGCCCATCTTAGATTAAATCTATTGTCAGAACCTCAATCAATATGAAAGTATCTCTTTCCTTATAGTCTCCAGTATTATGTTTTACAAACAACAATGAGGCACACATTTTTGAAATACAGATCAGCTTTAAAGTCGGAGTTATTAATTACTTTTTAATGCTCGAGCCCTGGCGCTGTGCAAACGGTGCCAGAGAATAGTGCTTTCAATAAATCCGTTGTCCTTGGGATTGCGCTTCATCTTTTGGAGTGAATGGATAATCATCAATTATTCAAGCATTCAGCCGAGACTAACGATATCTCGCCATGAACCCACATGGCCCGGGCATATCGGGGTCTCTCTTGGCAGCAGGTGAAAGATGAGGAGGGCACACCTATATCTCACATATCAAGCCATCCATCCACAAATATCTTCTCTCTCCCCCCCAAACCCGTACCTTAGTGTCGCTCAGCTGTCTCTACCATAACTCCAAGCAGGTTTATATGTATATGTCATACGTACCCCGTTGGCCCAACTGATGTTGATACATGTACTCTAGTGGTGTGCATCTTCTTGACGTGTTTCTCTACGCCAAAGGGATAGTTTGTTGTGATTGTTGTCTATATTTTACACTCACCTATGGCATTGTCAACGCCAGTAGGCAAGATATATTTCCTATATAGCACATAATGTATAAAACAAGATGTGCTGCAAGTAACACTGAGTAATACATTAAAAGTAAACATATACTGTATATATATATGAGTGAAAAACATTCTTTGAGGTTCAGTGCTGAATGCATAGGCATACATGCACATTTGCTCGCTTGCCTTTGGTCAAGATCTTTCAGTCATATTTTCATGCATATCATGCTGATTAGTACAAACGATGGTCGTGTTGGTCAAGAGTGGAAAATCAGGTTACATTCCTCGTGCAGGTCAATGGTTGTCAAACAATGAGGTACATCTGTGTAATGATCCATCACTGCCCTCCTCTGAGATGTCACGATTTTACTGGACGCCAAACACAAACCTTCCCTGACTCGCTCTAGTTCGCTTTGATTTTCCTCTAAAATAATATGGAGGTGATGATGTGAAGCGTTCGGTGAGAGTGAAAGCAAGTGTGTTTTTGTGTGTTCATCACAATGAGTCTGGAAGACAAAAGGAAAGAAGGAATAGTGTGTATGAGAGAAAGCAATTGGCAGAAGAGAGATTGATTGAGACAGCGACAAAATGAGAGAAAGGGAGGAGAAGGTATAAAGTGAGAGAGTGGGGGAGTGCAGATTGATGGAAAAAGATTTGGAGACAGAGGAATTGACAATGACAATTAAACAATAAATTGCATTCACAATTACCACTGGAAGACATCCTAATAAAGGGTCCAACGAGGAACATTATTTGAACTAATGTATGTGTGGTTTGCGAAAACTACAAATCACTCCATATTTACAGGTGTGTAGTAAAACAACAATTAATTACAATTCAATGTCGATCGATTTTGTGATCGTATCATCTGATCTGAGGCCGCATGTTTTAGACACTCGGGTGAAGAGAGGGGCAGGTGGTGAGTTGGGTCAAGGGGTGGGGGAAGACTCTAGACAGACCTGGTAAGCCCAAACTGGTAGTGCGGGTGAACTGGGAACATCTGGAGGAGGCCCCTGCCCGTGAGATCTTCAACTCACACCTCCGGCGGAGCTTCTCTTGAATCCCTGTGGAGGTTGGGCACATTGAACCTGAGTGGGCAATGTTCAAAGCTTCCATTGCTGAAGCTGCAGCGGAGAGCTGTGGTCTCCAGGTCCTAGAAGCCTCAAGGGGCGGTAACCCTCAAACATCGTGGTGAACACCAGTGGTCAGGGAAGGCGACTGACTGAAGAAGGAGGCCTTTCGGGATATGTTATCCCAGACTCCGGAGGCGGTTGCAAGGAACTGACGAACACGAAGGGCTGCAGCCTCTGCTGTGAAAGAGACAAAACATCGGGTGTGGAGAAGTTCTGAGAAGACATGGAGAAGGACTTTTGTTCGGCACTAAGGTGTTTCTGGAAAACCTTAGTGGGAGGAAAACATTGACCGATGCCAAACTAAGCATTGTTTTATTTTCAAAACATTACTTTAAATGTACATTTTGTTCCCCTCATTAAGTAGTTTTTTGAACCTGAGGAGGGGGTAGCGGAGAACCATCAGTTGACCTCAACTGAGGAGGTAATTGGACGGTGGAAGGAACACGTTAAGGAACTCCTGAATCCAACTAACAACACCCTCTATGGTAGAGGCAGAGCTGGAGGCTGATGGGTAATTATCGTCAATTACCATGGTGGAAGTCACTGAGGTAGTCAAACAACTACGCAATGGTTAATCCCCGGGGATTGATTAAATCCGTCCAGAAATTCTGAAAGCTCTGAGTGTGGAGGGGATGTCTTAATGACACGCCTCTGTAACATTGCGTGGAAGTCAGACAGTGCCCAATGAGCGGCAGACCGTGGTGGTGGGGTCCTCTGTTCAAAAAGGGGGACCAGAGAGTGTGTGCCAATTATAGGATGGTATGAAGATTAGCACCGCTACATCTGAGGCCATGGTTCTCAGCAGGAAACCAATGGAGTGCCTACTCCGGGTAGGGAATGAGTCCTTGCCCCAAGTGAAGGAGTTCTCGGGGTCTTGTTTGCGAGTGAGGGTACATTGTAGCGGGAGATTGGCCGGAGAATTGGAGCAGCGGGAGCAGTATTACAATCACTTTATTGCACCGTTGTGACAAAAAGAGAGCTGAGTCGGAAGGTCGTGAAGGGTGGGTCATGACCGAAAGAACAAGATCACAGGTACAAGCGGCCAAAATGGGTTTTATCAGAAGGTTGGCTGGCGAGAGGGTGAGAAGCTCGGCCATTTGTGAGGATCTCGGAGTAGAGCCGCTGCTCCGTTGCGTCGAAAGGAGCCAGTTGAGGTGGTACGGTCAACTGATGAGGATGTCCCCTGGGCGCCTCCCTAGGGAGGTGTTCCAGGCACATCCAGCTGGGAGGAGGCCTCAAGGTAGACCCAGGACTAGGTGGAGAGATTATATCTCCATATTGGCCTGGGAACGCTTTGAGATCCCCCAGTCAGAGCTGGGGGAAGAGAAGTTTGGGGTCCCTTGCTGGAGCTGCTGCCCCCGCGACCCGACTATGGATAAGCGGATGAGGATGGATATAATTCAATAATAATAAATTATAGTTTTGCAGTAGTTCAGTGCTGATATTAATATATGTAACTGCACATCCTAAAGCGTTGATCGACAGTGACCTCATTTAAATGTTATTGTCCTGTATATTATTATTTTTTTTTACTATACATCCATAAACTAAAATTGCTTTTCCTACAAAAACTGACAAAAGGTTAACAATTTTGATTCTATATCAATAAAGTCAAACAAATGTGAAATTGCCATGATGTGCCATTAAGTACTGAAACGCTTTCTTGTTATTATTATTGCTTAACTCTAGTTCATGGCATACAATAAACATAATAATGAGCTGGCATCCAATCTTAGAATCACGCATATGATGGGAGGGGGTTAAAGAGGTGATTATTTAAAGACTGGGTCAGGCATTCTCGCGGTCCTTCGCTGTGCTGTCTCACACACGTCGAAATGCACTGTGAAGCAAAGCGTGGTGCTGCGGCTTTGATGATACGAGCGGTGTTCGCCACTTTGTTTATGTTCCTATTTACGGAGCAGGGGCTGTGTAGATTATTTTTCCAACACGCACAGAGAACGGCAAGCTATCCAAATGCGAGGAGATATCTGTTGAATTTGACAAAAAGTGCATTAGCTTACAATTAGCTTGGAATATGCTGACTGTACCTTTAAGGCAGGAGATGGGCAGGAGAGCCCAACATACAGAGAATGGAAACTGAGGATGGAGCAGTATAGGGTGAGGCCTATGGCAGGCTGCTGGGACTCAGCTCATGCACGTGTAGAGTCACTCTCCCTCATTAACTATCCAGCACTCTCTTCTCTCTCTCAGTCTGAGACTGTTGCTCACATGACCACGCACGCACGCACACACAGAGTCACGTAGCTACCGGTCTGACATCTCTGAGCTCAAACAGACACAAATATATAATCCGTATAACCTCACTAATCTATACTGTACCACCACCACCGCAATTATCAAGTAAACGACGCCAAAGCGACATCGAAGGAAAAATATTGGCCTTTCTTTTTTTTTGTTTTGTACATGTGACTTTAGGAGCTGATCCCTACCCCATGCCAATCAGTTTCTTGAGCCACAGCTGTTACAGTCGACCAGAGAGGATCAGGTCACTGATTGGCGAGGCGACTGAACGTGGCTGGCATGAGCCGCGAACGCAGCTAGCGGTCGTGGCTGTCACTCTGTGTCACATGTGGGGCAGCCATTTGCTTTGCCCCCCACCCCTCCCCACACCACCACCATCAGGTCTAACTGCTGTCTACACATCAGAATTTCCTCAGCCAGACCTCGCTGTCGGTTGCTAGTACAGTCCAGGTCAGCGCTTCTGTCTCCTCGCTGAACCTCACCTATACAGAGCGTAGCCGAGCAAAGCACGTTCACGCGGAAGCACAGACGCTAAAAAATTAATTATTTTGCTTTAGAAATTGTGGAAATTCGGTTGCCGGGCGCAAGAACCCACAGTGACAGCGTGTGCCAATGCCACTGAGGACATTTGGGGGGATTTCCGGTCGCGATGTAGAGAGAAAAGACCTACGGTATCGCTTGATTAACTAAGTCATATTTTTAGTTTTTCTTTTACAATGCATTAAGGATATACTTGCTGTTTGTGTATCATGTAATAATTCATACTGTAATAATTTATTAACTTAAATATAGGCCACACATCCAAAATGCCGGGAGGGACGCTACACAGGCAGACCACCTGACCTCTGTGTGACCTCTGACATAAGTGCAGACGTCAACACTATAACATCAGGCCTCAGCTCTGCGCGAGAGGAGGCCCTCAACACGCTCCTTCCTCTCTCTAAGCAGCCTTCCGGCTCGGCATATCAGCTACATGGATGAGCGGGCTCCCAGCGTCGACGGGCACGGACTATATACACTCAATGAAAAACAGGCCGTGGTGATGAACGATGATGTTGCCATGACAACAGGCAGGCTGAGCGTGCAGCCTGGCTCGGGTATCTAGAGGCATGCGGCGGACGGCATCCACACACCGTGTGGGTTTTTAACCTCTTAAGTGGCAGAAAGCAAGCCGCAGTCTCAGATGGCATCATGGGAGAACAGGAATAGCAGGGGTGGTGTTAGGGAGGGGGTATGGGGAGTCTGTGGAGTCAGGCACTGGTTAAACCTTCTGCCTCACAGAGCGCAGTTCCAAGCACAGACATAGGAAATGAAAAAGATGGTGGGTGGTTGTGTGTGTGTGTGTGTGTGTGTGTGTGCGTGTGTGCGTGTGTGTGTGTGCGTGTGTGTGTTTTCTTCTTCGTGTGTTTGTTGTGGTTACCATTGGGATCCAGCAACGGCCAACTACAGGGATATGAGAGAGACAAACAGACAGATTAACACCAAGGAGAATGCACACACAGACGTGCATGCAATGCACACACATATATCAAGCATTAAGTTGGACATTATCTTTCAACAACAGACATATAACGCTCAGATTATTATTTAGAGGAATACATAATTAACGGTGGTTAATAAAACATTTCCCACCAGTGTCAGGAATCAGGATTCAGTAACAGAGATAGCACGGGGAGATATTTGCAAACCTGCAGACACTTATTTGATTTGTAACAAATATTTGTTTTTAAGACATTATTTCCATGCTTTGACATCTGCTGTAGTGCCATTAATAATCTTTCCTATTTTGTATCATGACAGTCAACTCTCAAAAGTAGACAGGAATCCTCCCAACAACTCCCACACTGGTTGGCAGTCCATCTGTCACATTGCAACACCCAGTGTTTATAACGGCTGTATTGTACTTTCTCCTCCAAATCATCAGTAAAATTAAAATGTTTGCAGTTCTCTGGTGTTTGGACTGAAATAAAATGAAGTGGATGTGACTATCTCAAGACCCGCTGTGATTATGTTGTCGGCGTGTCGCTTGACCAAACAGTAAATAGTTATTTTAAAAGATTTCGGACTTTCCACCTAAATGTATATTGTTGTTGATTGGTAGCCTAGCCTAAATATAATTTCCATATTATGCAAATCCATTGCGCATAAATGCGCAACACGCTGTATTTACGCAACAGGTTTTGGGTTCTTTTAGAGTCACGTTTACGTGAGAAGCAAACTAGAGGGTGTGTCGAAAGTAAATCCATATCTTTCGTTGGTTTGGAGGAGAGGATTCATCCATTCCCTCTTAACACCTTGACAAGGCTATCATAAGAGCCCCTGTGGGCTTTTTTTCGTCACTCTATTCTCTATTTTTCTTCCTCTCTCCCACACACGTGCACTCTAATTCTTCCTCCCGAGCGCACTGTTTTCTGTCTCTCCCACATACACAGTCTCTACTCTTTTGCTCTCGCGGGGGGGGGGGGGGGGGGGGGGGGGGGGGGGGGGGGGGGGGGGGGGGGGGGGGGGGGGGGGGGGGGGGGG
>JAOEGT010059628.1:0-17873 GCA_025447795.1 Speoplatyrhinus poulsoni
TGTGTGTATATATATATATATACACACATATATGTATATATATGTGTATATATATATATATATATATATATATATATATATATATGTGTATATATAATATAAGTATACGTGTATACACAACCAACATTGTAACAGGTCACAATAACCTGTAACATATAGGGTTAGGGTTATTGTTAGGGTGTTGCATATAGGGTTTATAGCCAAGGCTAATTTGCGGATCATCCCTAATCATCATTAATAGTAATGAATAATAATTTCATGCATAACACCTGAGCAGCTGGGCTGTTTTTCTCTCTGATCACTGTTAGCATCCCTGGCTTGAGAGTGAGTTACTTTTAGCACACACATAAGACAGCAATTAGTTCTAATGAATTTTTTGTTGGTAACATATTGCAGATTGCTGATGTCTAGGCAGGTAGGTCAGTGGGAGGCTCAGTCTGTTGGTGGTGACTGGGTCGGTCCTTAGAGCTAGTGGGTAGGTGCATGGTACTTATTAAGCTTCACAGTAGCAACACAGAGCATGTCTCTGAGCTGGTGGTGGTATTCCTCCATCAGAACTACAGTAGGAAATGCAGGGTTAGTGTCAGTGACCTGTTTCTCAACTCTGCCACCTCCAACATCCAATAAACACACTGCTTCCCCCCCCCCAGGAGCATGCGTTTGAGAGCAGTCAGAAGTACAAGGAGGGCAAGTTCATCATCGAGCTGGCCCACATGATAAAGGACAACGGCTGGGACTGAGGCGCCGAGCGCCACACACACACACTCACACACACACACACACAGTGGCCCCGGTTGGATGGACCCACGGGGAGGGGGGTGGCCATGTGTTTTTTATTTGTCTGATTTACCTTTAACCCCTGTAAGCCCACATAGTGACATGCTTCCCTTTTGGCCCCACCCAAGAGCTGCACGTGCGCGCACACGCACACACACACACACACGCGCGCACATACGCACACACACACACACACACACACACACACACAGTGTGCTGTGGTCATACATGCACATTACAATCAGTAGGAAGCGTTTACTAGTATTCAGGTGGTACAGTAAGCCAGTATAAAGTGAACCGGCTAACCGGCTAGTTGCCCAGTGTAGATGAGCTGACTACAGAGGATCGCAGCTGATCTGGGCTGTGTCCAGTAGGGGGTGCTATCGACTCCACGCGCGGCTGGAGGGCGGCGCCAGATAGCGGGAGGAGGGTTGGGATGGGGTATTGCCAGGGCAACAAGACACAGGGCCGGGAGCCAGGCGTGGGACAGACATTCCCGCTTATCTGCCGGCATCATGGAGTGTGGTGGGGGTCAAAGGTGAGATTGACAGGGACGTGAGCAGCCGCCCGCTTGCGGACCCTTTGGGTTTTAGTTGTTCTGCGACAGCGGCGAGTTCAGGTAACGTGATCTGCGCATGTCCGCTGATGTTAAAAACCCAGCTAGGCATCTACCTTTTGCATCTCCTGGCACAGACGGATAGATTTACACAACGTAAGCATGTCTCTCAGGTGGAAACATACCTGAGTTGGGTTTCCCAAAGGTAACGTGAGCACCAGAATCATGCTTCAGCCATCCTAGGTCAAATAGCATAGGCAATGCATTGTACGCATTGTGGCTAGAGAGCATGAGCAAACCTCACTGTACAACACTGTCGATAAAGTCAACGTTTCAGACTACACACAAACAAAAACACCTCTCCCTTCAATGCCATAGGGTGCTCCGCCCACACAAATTGGACATGTGTTGCCAAGGCTGGGATAGTGTGTGGTGCAATCTGCATCACTTTCTGTTCCTATTTACAGAGCCAGGGCTGTGTAGAAACACCAGATTATTATTTTCTAAGCAATAATTCGGTGCAGCTAGCAGACTGTCAGGAGATATTCGGTGAATTTGACAAAAAAGTGTATTCGCTTACAATCGCTGACTCCACATTTAAATCGATTCGGGGGGAAAAAAAGAAGTATAAATGCTTAGTTTTCACTTGATTGCACCACTGTACATATGATAACAAGGACATGATAGCTACTGTAGCTATCATTCCCCATGCTGTGATGGCTATGATGTTAGGTAGTCTTTGTCTAACTAGTCCTAACAAAACTTTATGCCAGAATATTCAAACCTTAGGGATATGCAGGGAATCAAGCAATGCAAAACAAACCAGGGCAATGCTTATGGTTAGCTTAAACTATTCACAACAATATTTTTGTCATAATTCAATTAATTTTTTACTGTTTTACAGTCAAATAAAAAAATTATGTATTAGGATAATAATAGGGCGGTAAGTGGTGCAGTGGTAGAGCGGGGTGATAGGTGATCAAGAACTCGCTGGTTCAAACCCCACTAACTTCTCACCGTGTGTTGAGGTGTTCTTGAGCAAGACACCTAAACCCTAACTGCTCCCGGTGGTCAGGTGTCTCCTTGCATGGCTGACATCACCATCGGTGTATGGATGAATGTGAGGAAAGTAATTTAAAGCGCTATATAAATGCAGTCCATTTACCATAAGGTAAAAGCTAATTAATAGGCTGCTGCAGTAAACAATCATTTGTTCCACATTAGAAGGTTCACTTACGAAGAGTTTACTGGTGCACTTCTTTATTTGTGTCCGGTTTGCTTTTCGTGACAGCTTGTGAGTGCTGAGCGGTGGACACCCCTCTCTACTCCTCCCCCGAAAGAGCTCATAGGCTTGTCGCCCTATAGTCGCACAACCTTTCAGTTGAGGACTGGTCCAGACGGGAGTCTCTGGGAGAGCAACATACTGTAGTCTAGGAGTGCGTCGCTTCAGGCAAAGCCTATTCTATGTGCGTTTGCAAACACACACAAATCTGCAAATGTTTGCGAACACATAAAAGCGATTTGAGGTTTAAATAAAACTATTTGGAATATTTACACAAAATGTTTACATTTGAATCGAAAAAGAAAACATGTTCGCCATGAACATTCACCTCAGTTTGCTGAGTTTGAATGCATTCTTGACTGCTTTGTACTGGCATGGCACCTTTATATTACTCAGAAAGGCTTTGTTAAATGACGTGTTCTGTACATTACACTGTTTCCAATCTACTTGCCCAGCATCTTATAAAACAAAACAGAACTATTTAAAACTTGACTGGCCACCAGTTGAGTAAATAATCTTTACATTACCCAGTGCAACCAAAGAACCCACCCATGAACAGTAATCAACCAAACAACAGGTTCACATTTGGTTTGGGAAAAATGTTGTGTATAGCTGAATGTCAAGGTTGTAGATAACCTCTCTCTGTGATATATTATGATTTTGTAAATGACAGATCTTAATATATGAATATATTATATTTACTGTATTCACAACAAGAATTACACTCAACCTCTGTGTTTCAAACTGTAAATAGTGACATTGTATTGTTTTATCTATGATCTGTACGATGATGAATGATTATTATTTTAGGTCATGTCATGCTTTCTCTCTGTACCCCACATTGGCTGTACAATACTTACTACTTTTTTACTGAATTTTTATTTTATTTTATTGTCTTTTGTAAAGGAGATGCTGATGGTGACTGTAGTGTATTATCATGCATCGAAGCTTCATCAATTACAATGCACCTTGGTATCAGTATGGAATATAACTTGTCCTCTTGTTATAGCTCACTGTATTTATTGTAAATATCTCACTTTTTCTCTAAATTGTGGATTTGTTGAACAATAAATGGTGGACACCCTATTGAATGCACAAACCAAATACAGTTGGACAGTTGGCATTATTTTCTCAGTCATGTTTTTATTTTAAGGGAATGGGTAGTGCACATATTGGGGGAGGAGGGGAGATGGGAAAGCCTGGTGTAACCAGATCCAAACTTCACTTGGTGAATAGGGTCTGGACATGCTTCATTGGGAAGTGTTAACTCATAGACTGTTTGTCTATGAGTTTGATACTGTTTATATCACTTCATCTAGCTCTACCACCATTTAGAAACACATACCCACCCTCACTGGTCCATGATTGGTCCACCATGCAGGGTGACTGACAGTGCCCCAAACCACGCCCACCGGCCTGACTGGTCTGCAGCTAGACCCTATTGAACATGACAGACACAGTATGAGTGATGATGGATAGTCTGAGCTGAACGTCACAGAGTAGGATAGGCCTTAGAGCTTGATTTGTAAAGGTGATACATCGGAACACTTCATGTTAATATTACTGTCTGGGATTGAATGAAAATGGCCACGTTTAACTACAATCTTGCTGCTTGATTCAGGACATAGTTCAGCTGCACACTTCTCATCTAGAACCAAAACATTATAGGGAGACCGTGGCCAGTCTCTCTCTCTCTCTCTAAAATACAGTATCACTGCAGCAGATGGCACTATGTTTGCATTGGTCTAGGTCTCCTAGCAACCCCACCCCCCCATATCTCTCTCATTGAGCACAGCAGTGGAGAAGTTGGTGTCATGCACTGTCTGGCTCTACTGCTCTCTGTGTTTTAACCCTGCGTGATCCAGATTTCATGATGTTCTCTATGTGCTGTCTGCAGCGACAGAGCACTTCTGGTCTGGTCACACGTCTGGACAAGACGTGTGACCATGTGGAAAGACACATTTACAGTGTGTGTGTGTGTGTGTGTGTGTGTGTGTGTGTGTGTGTCCGTCCTTTTTCTACTGTGCATGTATATTTCACTATTGCTATTCTGGCTAGCCTAATGTAGACACAAGCCAATGTTTGCTGCCTTGTGGCCATGTTGGAAAGTTTACGGTGCAACAGAAGAAGAAGCTTGCGTCCAGGGTGTGCTCAAATTGACAAAGGTTAACATTTGAGTTCATGGCAAAGGTTTGCGTTCACACACAGTTTGAGGAGGTAGTGATCTGTGAACGCGCATGGACGTTGGATTAACGCTTAGAGTATACGTCTAACAATTTGCAATGTTTGGAATGCACAAAACGTTTTCGAAAATATTTACAAAAATATTTCAAAACATTCTAAACACAGTTGCTACGAACGGCGGATTTGAATGCACCTCTCGGCTGCTCTTCATCATAAGGTTATTTCGATGTTACCATGACAACCTGTGTGTGTCCTGGGCTCCTGGGTCTGCAGAGTTAGGGGCAAGTCAGGACTTGTTTCCTAACATGTCATATCTGTTTCTGTCCTTCCTCTGCCTCTGGCCTGGACTCACGCACACACACACAGACACAAGTTAGACACATAAAACCGCCACCACAACTTGACACAGAAATGACCACCATATAAGGAAAACAATGCACAATGTACACTCCATCAACACATTAGATTAAGAACTCTTCCTGATGTATTGTTTTAATCTGTTTTCCCAGCTGCGGCACGCAGACACAAAACACTATGTGAGCGTTCTCATTTGTGCTTGGTCTCACAGGCACACAAACGGCCGTGCGCCACAAGAGCTGTAAATAATGTTTCAGTCCCACTGTCACCAAATCAAACGTGTTGTTGTCCACGCATCTAAAAGGTTCAATTCAATCTCATGGCGCTAACTCTCCATGGGGGCGATATTCACAGTAATATGATGCCATAAAGTGCAAACAGGCGATAGGCTGCTCTAACTGCTAAAAGCTTTCTTTGTAAGAGGGGGGTGGGGGGGTGGAAGTGTGTGTGGGGGAGGCATACATGATCTGTTTTTGGAGAAACATCTGCCTCTGAGAGCCAGGGGAGGGGAGGGGAGGGGGGAAATGCAGGCAGCTTGCTTGTTTGTTTATTTGGGAAGGAGCCTTTGGCAGGGAAGATGTTTATCTCTCATCCTGTGACCTCAGTATGTGTACCAGGCCTGCTCTGAGTGACCAGGACAGAAGGCCTTCTCATTGGACTGCAGATGTGCAATGCTAATGCCAAACAATGCAATCAAAAGCCCCCAGTGAGGGCAGGCTGAGTGATGGCACATGGATGACACCCTTATATAAATACCGCACCCCGTAGACAGTAAGAGCATTTATGCAGCTTCACAATAAAAGACACACATAAAAATACCGCACCCCGTAGTAGACAGTAAGAGCATTTATGCAGCTTCACAATAAAAGACACACATATAAATAATGCACCCCGTAGACAGTAAGAGCATTTATGCAGCTTCACAATAAAATACACACTTATATAAATACTGCACCCATGCAGTAAAAGCATTAATGCAGCATTACATTAAAAGGCACCCTTATCTAAAAACTGCACCCCATGGACAGTAAAAGCATTCATGCAGCTTTACATTAAAAGACACTTAAATAAATACTGCACCCCATGGACAGTAAGAGCATTCATGCGGCTTCAGAATAAAGGACACCCTAATCTAAATAATGCACCCCATGGACAGTAAAAGCATTCATGCAGCTTTACATTAAAAGACACACTTAAATAAATACCGCACCCTGTGGACAGTAAGAGCATTCATGCGGCTTTACATTAAAAGGCACCCTAATCTAAATACCGCACCCCATGGACAGTAAGAGCATTCATGCGGCTTCAGAATAAAATGGCTCTTCTACTGTATTTTTTTATCTTCTGGTTTGATTTGCAACCACTATCATATACAGTAGCGTAGTAGCCTTTACCCAAATATATTGTAGCATTAGCCATGCCAACTCTTAGCGGGTCACTATTTTCAAAGCAGTTACAAAGGCACTTTTACTTTTTACAAATAAAAGGGATTATGTAATTTCTATTCATAGATATTAGGATTTTCCAAATGTCCCTTTTTAAAATTACATGTAATGGGACAGCCCTTGGTGTAACCTAATGTAGGCAACTTTAGTACACCTTAGCTAGCCTAGTATTTTGGAATGCTAGCATACTTGTTTCAGTACCAGTGAAAAAAGTATCTTGCCAAATGATGCAGACATGCCTCACAATTCTAACTAACGTGTGGCATTGCCAAAGGCTATGACATCAGCACAAGTTATCACATTTCAAGTTAACTCTCTTGAAGACATTTTTTTAACATAACATAGCTACTATTTTCTGTAAATCTCTGCTTTCTGAAACAACCAAGGATGACATTTTGTATTTGTTATGAGAAACAGGTAGCCTATACAAATAATATGACAAGACTTGTGAAATAAGAGAATAGCCTACAGAACTATATTGGTTAGCATGGCTATAGCGTTTCACTAGCTCAACGTGTCAAGTGTCTCATTGTTCCCATTTGCTGTTTTGACAGAAATTCCATGAAAGGTATTATAGTATAATAGATGATAAAATTATAATAAAATGACTTTTCTTGGTGAAGCTAGGCCCAATTTTAACTTTGGGTTCAGCCAGTGCAATATTTCCTATATGAGCATGTGGATTATGGAAAAGCAGTGGCCTGTTAGTGAGACATACACAGGTATCTTGTTATATGGCAAGACTTCACTCCAATCCATGTTTAGAAACACAAGATGTTAAGACTAGGTTTATATAAACCTGGTTTATGGCTGAACCGGTATTACATAAAAGGCTTTGGGCCAATATTCCAAGTAGTTACACCTCCCAGACCTGAGCGTTGCTCAGCTACTCCTACCCTAAGTGTGCATAATTTTCTACCTCACCCTGATGGCTGCACACACTAAGTGGGAAAGTTAAAGGATCTGGGGAATTTGGGGTTTTCGGGAAACTAGAATTTCCTATTGAATCTCATAATGTTTACATGTAGATAATCTACTGCAGCAGACACTTTATCCAAAAGAGACTAGAAGAGACTACAATTACAGTATTAAGGAGCAGGTAGGGTTAGGCATCTTGACAGCTGCTGGAGGTCAGAACTGCAGAAGATAAAATAGATCTCTCTGGCGGCTCACAAATGAGACATCACTTCATGGTAAACATTTCACTATACATTTATGAACACTGAAAATACTCACTAAGAAAAAGCAATCGAAAAGAAAAGAAGATATTTGCATTTTTTTTATTTGCTTGGGGAAATATACACCGACCACACAGTTATAGGCCTCTACCAAACGGTTAAGATGTTCATCATGGTCTCATATCTAAATAAATGTACAAATGTCAAAGAAAACAGCGGGTATTATGCATCTGCTAAAGCAGCTGCTAAAGCTCTGAATTGCAGTCTAAAAATAGATTTCTATGGAGCACCACCTCCAGAAACTACCCACCCGTCACGTGACAGTATAGGTTCCAGCAGTACCAACACAACGAACAGGACACAGTGCAGACTGTGTAGTCTACCTACAACACAAAAGTGGGAAAGTGGGAATCTTTCCATTTCCAGAGACCTAACTGTATACCAGATACATACAGATGCTTCTACGAGATGCCTCCCCTCTTATGAGCCACTTTTTTAACTTCCAATTAAGTGCACAGCCCCCCCCCCACACATTCGTTTGTGTTCCTATTCACAGAGCCAGGGCTCTGTAGAAAGGAACAGATGTTTTCAGCACGCATACACACAGTACAGACACCTATCGGACCGTGAAGAGACATTTGCAGAATTTGCAAAAAGGTGTATTAGCTTACAATCGCAGACACCTTACTTACCTTACTTTTATTGTAAGTGCATGAACTGGAAACTTAAAAGAATGCTTGTGTGCACATTGTATTAGCCTATACGAGAAATAATACATTGTATTAGCCTATAGGAGAAAGAATGCTTGTGTGAACACTTTATTAGCCTATAGGAGAAAGAATGCTTGTGTGCACACTGTATTAGGCTATAGGGGAAATAATGCTTGTGTGGACATTGTATTAGCCTATAGGAGGAAGAGGAGAGTCAGCCACTCAGCAGCACTCAGCAGCCTTCAGGTGAGGGAGGGGCACGTTCCCTGGTTCTTTCTTTCAAAATAAATGTATACTGTACTTTCACACTGAACAATGCTTGAGCAATACCAGTTGCAACAGTAAGCACCTGCATGCATTTATAACCAAAATACAAACCTGTGTTTGTCCTGGTGGCCTGCTACATTATGTATGTCCAATACCTACAGTATCCTACTAGTTTCCCCTCATGTTTAAACTGCATGTGCTGTTATTGAGTTTACGATGAGGAAATAAGACTGAGAAGATAGTAGCTGTGTATGTATTGGGTCTGTCAATACACCACCCACAGACATACAGTACCTAGTATTCCCCTATGCACAACCAATGGGTCTTTCTTTCTCAACAACCAACCATATTGCACGTGACACCAAAACAATGTCCATTTACAGTACTTCTCCAGTTTGCATTGATTCACCAGGAACCAATCTGCAGGAACCTGCAGTTCTCTTTACACGAGTCACATCACCCATTTTAGAATGTCAAAATCTGACATGTTCTGTGTTTAGTGAGAAAGAAAAAGAAAATAGAACTAACCAACAATGTGTCACCAGTCACTACACTGCAAAAATCAAAAGGTGCTCTGTGACATCTTTAATATTATTAGGCCTACCAAGGGGATAAAATAACTAACAGCATCACATTGTTTTATTTGAAACAATATCAAATTAAAGTTAGAAAAAACTAAAATAAAACTAAACAAATAGCAGGATTAGATGTATTGTGTCCATGTGACAGGCGTGTTTGGTGTATAAAATACAAATACACCCCAGTATTTCAATCACTATAATACCTTAATCCCTAATTACCATTCAATATTAAATATACATTCTAAAAAAGTAACATATTTCAAACGCAAAGCTTGAGTTTAAATATTTATTCTTAAAAACTGGAAAAACAAACATGGTTGTAGTTTTAGTATTTATATGAAGACATTTGAGTATGTGTATCTTGACTACAGCATGAGGCAGTTGTGAGGCTGGCTGAGCACAGACATGTCAGACAGTGAGAGGGTGTAGAGAGAAAGAGAGAATGAATTAATAACCCAACTAATAATTGGGGCCAATTACACGATTGAATAAATCTGAAAAAAATTTTTATTTACTTGAGGTCCACAATGTTTTGTCAAAACATTCAGTTATAGAATTATAGAAACTGGATATCACACATATAATAAAGCACCTCTTCCATTAATAATGTGAAAATCCAAATTAATTCATCTGATTTGCCCAAGTCTTTGACAAGTTACAAGAATTCCAAAATAACTATTAATTATTAGACCAGGCTTTTGCAAAATATTGTTTTAAATTGTTTGTGTGCAAAATGCAATTAGGATAAGAACCCAAAGAAAATACATTTAATTGTATTCCCTGTGTATTTCATAGTGAAACAATAGCTGATAATGCTGCTACCATTTGGACTGAGCTATGACCAGTGTTTGTGTACTGGACAGTACAGTGGCAGGTATTACACTGGCACATAGGCACTGATGCAGTTGATGTATCAGAAAGAAAAGTTACATAAAGTAACATATACTGCTTTCTACCTAGTCACTACTGACTTATCACAGCTATGTCTAACAGTAATCCTTCAAGGACAGTTTAAACAGGTTTGCTGAAAGTCAAATGAATGACATGGGCCCAGTGCAGTTGCATCTCACGACCACATGGTGTTGCCAATGTTGTCCTACGTATGCAGCTTTAACGCAACAATTATGCATTTCTACTGCAATACACTTCATAGTTCCTAAAATGGTTTGGAACAAAATATTGTTAAAAGCTAGTCGAGCAAGGTCTGTTAAATACCCAGTGTGACAACATTTTAGAAATACTACACCTCAACCTCAAAACTAGGTGTGGATGTTAAGACACAATGGAAGACAGGCTTTGTGTGAATCCCCGTTTATCTCTCCAGGAGACTTGTTTAGTCTATTCATGAAGCCACAACTGCTGAGTACTAGAAGAGCCTAGATTAAAGTTAGTTCTCCGCTCACCCTAAGCACGTTGTCAAACAGCACCATTTAGTGGCCATAACTACTAACTGCAGCTCTGTTACTGAGAGCATTTACAGGCAGCTATAATTTGATGTATAAGCTTCAAAGCCCCTAATTGATTTAGGCTGAACCTTTACTCACAAAAATGTTAAGTCACTGCACATGATTTTACATAACATATTAAAGCAAATGGTCATAAACAAAACTAACAAAAAAAAGAAAAGGCGTGGGTTGTATTATACACAGCAACTTGGTCTTGTAGAAGCTAAGAAAATACCGTAATGTGTGTATACATGTCCATCTCTTTATCATGGTTCTGGCATCATCAGCCAAACATGTACAATAAGAGGAGGAGCACAGTGTCCTGGACTGCATGTTCATTACACTGAGTGAGATGGCAAGATCCTTCAGCTGCAGCTATCTCTTGGCAGATTTTAACTAACCCTTTATTACTTAACTCAATCCTGAATTCCCAACACAGAAGTAATCTTACTTATTCTGCCTTTTGAGTATTTGTATTTATATGCTATAACACTGTTAATGCTGTCAAATTAAGATATTCTTGACAGTTAACTGCCCCCCCCTCCCCTCCTGGAAACACGTGTCTGTGTGGGCTGGGCTCCATAATAAAAACAAACAGATAAAAGGACCCAGGGATGCTGCTACTAAACCCAACAGACCATAATAGCATGAGGCACCTCTACCTCTGAGCTACAGCGTGAGGACACTATGACCTCTGACCTGGGTCGGGCCTTACTAACAGTCCTTAAATCCTGTGGACAGGGAAGTGAACATGGGGTCCAGTTATTACGGGCTGACGGCAGGTATGAAGTCACAGTGGTGCGAGGGCAGGTCAACCCTAAGGGATCCAGGGATGAGTCCGATACAAACGGCTAGAACCAGAGAACTGTCACGTGTCTGTTGGTGGGAAATGGTCGTGGATCTCTCTCATACGGCGGCGGGGGCCTTTGTGCTTTGTACCCTGGTATGCTGTCGGTAGAAACTTGTGCTCGTGGAGGATTTCCTCTGAGAAACCCCCCTGGTGGGGTTCCAGTCTTATTTCAAATGGGGAGCGGGGCAAATAACAGAACATAACAAAATAAATACTTGAAAGGAGATCTGAGGAGAGAGCCTTTTGAGCTTGTTCTAAACAACAGTCGTGTTAGCTGAACCATGGCCGCTGTGACAGTGATTTGGTGTGTGTGTGTGGGGGGGTTATAAAAAGCACCTTTTCATTTGGCTTAGGTTAATAATGAAAAACCAAAAAGAAGAAAGGCGCAAGAAAATGTGAACTGTGTATGCATGTACTGTATGTGTGTGTGTGTAAAAAAACAGAAGAGGCAGACAAAAGCCAGTCTTCTAGTTGACGTGATGGTGGGGGGAGGGGCCTGTCAGGTCTCAACCTGTGCCTGTAGAGAGGTAGAGAGAAAGAGCACCAGAATGAGGCTTTCATACTCGTCCATTCTAAAAAGTAGGCTACATTTTAATATTGGCAGTTAAAGGTCAATGATCGAGCATCGGTTATCGTCAGAATTATTGTTTGAAATGAGCATCCCTAACAAGTGTTGGTAGTAACGTTTTACAAAAGTAACCCAGTTAACATCTTGCATTTTGCTGTAACGCAGTAATATAACGCATTACTATAACATTTTGGTAAAATTATACCTGTTATAATCTCACTAATGCAAGTTACAATGCATGTTAACCCCAAAATAAGTGGTGTTTAACTTTCTTTTTTTTAATTCACCCACACTGTGAAACATTGCGATCTGCTCTCAGGCCGGCACACCCGCCACAGACTACTGTCTCGCTTGTTTAGGTCCTATAGGCAGCGCACCATCGACACCGTGGACAGACCTGCACATTGGAGGTGCCTAGTTTAAACAGTTTGGTTTTTGACGGGTAGTGAAGGCCGGAGAAAGTAGTCTACGTGCAGTGGAGAAGCGTAACTTCAGGGCCAAGCCATCTCTCACTGACACAAACTCAGTAATTAACCTACAGTAGCCAGTAAAATTATAGAATCATACATGATTTGCTTCGCCTTTGTTTGCAGTTTTATTTATGAAAAATGTGATTGGAGTAGCCTATCTCATAACAACAGCACATATGCACACATGCTTTTCACAGGAATCCCATTAATTTCCTATGGAGCTTGCAACATTGTGTTATGCCTATGCAGTAGAGTAGCGTAAGGTGAAGGGCCATACAAGCGTTGAAAATAAATCCAATACATGCAGGAAAGCACGTAATCTTGACTTGACATAAAATAAAGCTGTGGGTAATTTTATTGGCGACTAAATTAATAAGCACCTTTCACCTGGAGCAATGTCAGTTTCATTATCTTATACTAGGACATGCTATGGGACCTGCCTAGCATCACCATGGATATCAACTTTAATCAGAGAAAGTAGTTGAGTAGAATGTTGCATTGAGGTTTCCTAAACAATTGCGCAGCGAAGGGAAATGGTAAGTGACGTAATTTAATAATTTACCAGACTTATCCTTTGTCTGCTTGTGCTTGCTCATGGCGCATGTTATATTGCGCCATGAGCCTTCAATGTGCCTATGTTATTAAGTTTAGAAGCCTTAGTGGCCTACACAGTCAATATGCTATACCACAATGCCCAGCCTCCAATGCATGCAATTATATGCAATAAGCTGCAATTCATTAAGTTCGGCATTTTATAATGACTCAAACGTAACGCCATAGTAGTGTAATGCAGCATTACAATTCAGAAAGAGTAATATTGTAATGTTACTAAGTACTCTAAAATGACAGAAACTAGTAATCTATAATGTATTACATTTTGAAGTAACTTGCCAAACACGGTCCCTAACACACACACACACTCACCCTCACCCTCCTGCTGGTCCCCCCAGCCCTCCGCCACGCCGGCCAGCTCGTAGTGCTTCTTCCTCAGGTCGCCCAGACGCTCCCTCTCCTTCTGCAGACGCGTCTCCAGCTCCAGCACCAGCACCTGAGACAAACACACACACCACAACAACCTTGGTCACTTGTTGACATTAGAGGATCTGGTTGCCTAGGCATCCCTCTAGTATATGTATATGTCATCCGTAATTTATCTCAGTACCTGCCCACTTTGCATTACCGATCGCTATTTTGCCTGCCACCGCTATAAGTCGCTGAATATCACTGACATTGCATTGTCTCTCCCAGTGTGTCTGGGTTTAAGATTGAATTAATTTTTTCCTTTTTGGTCTCATAAGAGGCCTCTCATTAGATGAAAGCACACAGGGTTGCAAAACAACAGCAACACCAACATAAATTGAAGTGTCTCTGTTATGAACAAATCTCTCAGTGTAGGAGGAAGATACAGGGTGAACTAACAGGCCTGTAGTTTTCTATGTTGATGCATCCAACCTCCATCTGTCTCCTCTATATAATGTCTCTGGTACTTCTCCCATAGAGTTCTATTGAGGACTCTAAGTGGTCTGTCTCCTCTACATAATGTCTCTGGTACTTCTCCCATAGAGTTCTATTGAGGACTCTCTCTTAATTTTGGCAGCAATTTTAGATTCATGCTTAATAGTTTTTTGTCACATTTTAGTCAATTTCATTCTAAACAGTTTAAGTCCACGAAAATAGAAAAACGTTTTAGTCAACGAAAAGTAATTACATTTTAGTCAACTTTTAGTCAAAAATACATCTTATATTTTGTCATAGTTTTTATCAGTGAACTATTTTCGTCTAGTTAACAACTCATTTTAGTGATGGACAAAGGGTCGTTGACAAAATGTTTTCGTCAACGAAATTAACACTGCCCTCAAGAGAGGTTTAACCAGCAGTAGTAACTCAAATCCTCCGTGTACAGTGGATACATGTTAGTTTAGATCATCCATACACTTGTTAGTATGCAATATGTATCCAGTGTCAAAAATTCAGGCTTGTATAGGATGTCACTGGTGTTTGGTTGCGTACCTGGGAGTCCATCTCCTGTCGTTTTATCTGGGTAAGAGTCATACTGGAGAAGTCCATTGTATCTGCACATCAGAATAGCTCAGGTCAACAATGTCTTACATATAATCTTGATTACACAGCAAGACTAATTACTTCTTTACATCTTTGAGCGTAGCCACGGGTGTGCCAGGATGTGTCAGGGTGTGTCTGTGCCACCTAAAGAGGCAGCTGGCACACCCAGAAATAAAATGCAGAAACAGATAACATTTGTTATAACCTAGGTTTTATACGAAACATTGTATATTATGGTTTACTTACTAATTATAATAGCCCAATTATTCATTCTAAATGTCTTTAGTCAAAAACATCATCATCCATCCACAGATAAAAAGTGTATCTTACAAGAGCAGTTAATTGCCACTGCGAGCCTCACACTGCAGTAGTAGTAGTAGCCGGTGTCGTGCCAAAAAGTGGTTGTCCAATAAAAAGTGATTGCCGTTCTCATCTACAGCATCAGCTGCTCTTATCTGGCTGAAAACAGTCAAAATGTGCAAATACAGGCCTAATCCTACCTTTATGTCAGTGGTACGTGGTTTATGTATTATTTCTGCTCTGAGTCCTAGATTATAATTTATCCATTAATTTTTACCAGTTTAAAATGTGTGAATATAACCATAACATGTTTTCATATGATGATAACTTTTTATTGGACAATAACTTTGTGCACGAGTCACGACACTTGTCAATGCAACACATTAAGCAGCTAATGCGACACTAGACACTAACTAAATGAAAAATAACTAATTTACATCGCATTTTGATCACATTGCTTGTTACAAGCTGTTCCATGGTCATCTCCTGTTCAACAGTTGACATAATAGGATAAAATCCAGCAAGAGAGCAAACATGCTAGCTGGCGTTTTAAAGGAAGCATACAGAGACTTGAGTTGAATTAAAAAGCTGCGCCGTACTGCTATTTGAAGATGTCAACTTGCAGATAACTGAAACGTTATTGACAGTCTATCATATTCTTGCCGTTATCCTTTATTTTCATCAAACAACATCCATAACCACATTTAAAAGTGTAGTCTATAAATGTCTGCTTATTCTTTTAGCTAAAGTTTTTATTCGCCAAAATCAAACTACCAAGATACCAAGATACCAGCGACCCAACCGACCCCATGTTCCCTGGGATTCACTCACCAGTCTCTTCAATCTGGGACTTCCCAGACTTGGTAGATGCCACAACACCAGCGGTTGCCTGGGTAACGCCTCGGGATGCCTGCTGTAGACGGGCCAGTTTGGCACTGTCTTTGTCAGCCTTTACCTGATAGAGTACACACGAGACGCCAAACTCAGGCTGAATCTATTGAAAAGTAACTATTTGGAAGTGTCTGCTAAATGCTGTAGGTAAATGTTATCTGTAGGTGTCTGGGATTCCTGTCGTCCTCATAAATTACTTAAGATGCACTCCATTGTGAAATGCTGGGGCTTTGCCCATACCAATATTTAAAATAATACTGTTAGCCGATGCAAATACTGATGTTGGTGGAATACTCCCACAAGACACACTCAAATTAACCATATATGCACAGCACCTGTTGTGTCCAGCCAGTGGCTGCTATGGATGGTACAATACTATAGTAATTTGAATGTTCTCCAGGTCAGATCATAAATAACAACCACAACATTAAGCCAGGGCAAAATTGATGAGACACAACAGAATAACATCGGCCACTTCCATTGGTAAATGTGATCTTATTAGCAGATTACATCGGCTGATACCGATATATGGCCGACATTTCAGCACATCCCTATAAGTGGAGCACATACACAACAGAAGGATTTACTGTACCTTGGATGCGGCCACTAGCTGTGCTGTGCTGGCAGCTATTTCATGAGAACACACCATGAGCTCTTCAAACTTCCCTTTCCCCTGAACCACCAAATCTGCTGCATCCCTGCAGAGAGAGAAGTCAAGGCAGGGGTCTGGATGATTACATTCCTGTGTCCGTCACAGTGAGTCACAACAAGTAAAGCACCGGGTATACTTCTGAGGACTCACAGATTTGTGCAACGTAAACACAGACGAGTGCTCGGGCTGCTGTTCATCTTTGGCATGAAGGACTTCTCCCGTAGAGTTCTATTGAGGAGTCTATTGAGTGGTCTGTCTCCTCTATATAATGTCTCTGGTACTTCTCCCATAGAGTTCTATTGAGGATTCTCTAAAAGGTCTGTCTCCTCTATATAATGTCTCTGGTACATCTCCCATAGAGTTCTATTGAGGATTCTCTAAAAGGTCTGTCTCCTCTATATAATGTCAAGTAATGTTCCAAGTATACTTCATTTCGCCTCTTGCATCATTTGCACTTTCATATGTGCAGTCCGTGCGTGCGCAGATTGTGTTGGCAGAATTTATACCTGGGCCTTAAAGGCAGGACTGTGTAGAAGATTATTTTTTTCAACACGCACAGAAAACTAGCAAAATGCGAGGAGATATTTGGTGAATTTGACAAAATGGGTATCTTATAAATACCTTGCAATAGCTGACATACACTGGTATTGCAGTACTGAGAAAAGCACCAGAACACATACATTTCTTATCAAATACATTTCTTATCAAATAACAAGTTGGTGTAACCCTCTGGACCCCAAGTCATTTAGGATGTCTCACTGTGGGCTCATTTCTCACACCACCTGCAAGTCCATGTAAACAGCCCAATTGTGGCTAATATCTTTTTGTGGTAAACATTTTATTTTGTGCAGTATAACAGTTATAATGTCATACATATTAAAATGAGATTAATTCCTTTGATAAATTATTTTCCAAATATTTAAAAACATGGAATCTCTATATACCGGTACAGCATTGTTCCTACAAATGTTACCAATGTGGGAATGCATATGGGGGACTCTACTGAAATATGAATGTTTACAAGCTCTACAAACTAGCTTTCAATCCACTCACATTCTTCTCTACTCCTCTAGTATAGTGCTATAATCCTCAGTTTCTTGTTGTCATATTTGTGTCAAATTAACCATTTTGACCGTCTCCTGAATGTCGCATTTATTTCAGGATCTGGGTAGTTTAAATTTTATTTTATTTAAAAAAAAAAAAAATCTTAATTTATACCTGTTTAACCTCTTACGAACTAGGTCATCCCTAGGCCTTTTTCCCCTTTTTTTCCTTGCAAAAACATTCCCTTTCATTTGT
>JAOEGT010059639.1:0-17872 GCA_025447795.1 Speoplatyrhinus poulsoni
GCTTGCCCAACACTGGTCATTGACCTTGATTTGACTTATTATAGCCTAAATTAAAAGTCAGGAAATTTTCCATCTTGATATATGTTGTATTTCTTCTCCCAAAAAGAATGGAATCGAAATCGGGAATCGATAAGAAACGGAATCGATAAGCAGAATCGGAACCGGAATCGATTAAATTAAAACGATACCCAACCCTACCTTCTAACCAATCACAAAGGCTAAACTGAAGGCGTGTCTGGGGCGTGTCTAATGAATGGGTATTATAAAACAAGATCGCAGGGTGGCTGACAAGGAGGTAAGAAGAGAGGTTTATTTCCAAAAATCTGCCATTAGTGGACCCTCTTAACTAGCATTAATATTCAAAAATAAGAAGAAAGAAATAGTGTTGTCCACCTCTGCTGCTTGAACTAATGAAGGGCCAGTGTGTGCTTTTGCAAAAGAGATGATGCCTAGTAGTACTGATTGTCTCTTTGAAAGAACAGTACACAAGACACACACAGTCCCAATTACCCTGCCCTAGTGGTTGCATGTACAGCACTGAACACACACACACACACACACACACACACACACACACATGCCTGTGCCCCTATCTGGGCACTTCCCTAAATATCCCATAGTCTTAAAATATAAAGGCCTGTTCCCACACAGTAAACTCTCATTAATCGCTCAGCTGGTGTGAAATTTCTAACAGAGCACTCTCATCTGGTCGGCTGCCAGATGCTTTATTTCAACAAGTCGGCAGATTTTTTTCTCTGCGATGCATGTGCCTGTTTCACTAAAGTGTTAAAAGACAGCGGCAGTAAGTTGGTTTGCACTCGGTTGACACAGGCCAACAGAATAAAGTGGGAATAGAAATCAAAAGAAACCACAACTAGAGGCATAGTCGCACTGACTCGCACTGCCTTATGGAAACAAAATAAACTCCTGCTCTCGTGCCAAGTGCCAAAAGGACATGTCTGCAGAGTCACCACATGTTGTTACACTGCTACATCACCCAAGTGTCCCAGGCGCAGTAAACTGTTGTCACCAAACGCAAGAGGACATAGGGCACGGTTGTCCGGGGGCTGGGTGAGCTATTAGGATGATCCAGCTGTGTTGAGTCTCCTAACACACTAGGTAAACTGTGTCTGCAGTACCTAGCTCTGTTCAGCACCCTGCCGTGTTAGAACACACTCACACACTTTTTTGGCCATTAGGGCAATATCGACCGATATCGATTTTATATTTTTTATATATTATTCATTCAAGATACTTGTTTAATCCTGGTAAATGCATAAAATCAAGCAAAAGCTAAATAATTGGTGAATTGACAGCCATTTAAATTGTCTTTTTAGCCATTCAAGACAATAATATCGAATGTGTTTATTGAATTTGCATTGAGATGTGTGCTAATTCCTCCAGCATTTCATAATATATTCCCAACTAAGCGTTAACAGTGGAAAAACACTTCTCTTGATTGCTTTAGTTTCAAAGACAATATCAAACCCGGCATTAAAGGCAGGGTTAGTCATTCTTAAGAACGCTTGCAAACTCTGAGCTCAAATCAAAACAATATCCCTCTGTGGCGCCGCTCCACACATCGAAATGCATTGTGAAGCAAAGTGTAGTCTATGGGTTTGTTGATGTGAGCGGTGTTCGCCACTTTGTTTTGTGTTCCTATTCACGGAGCCAGGGTTGCGTAGATGTATTATATTATTTTTTCAACACGCACAGAGAACGGTAAAATAGAGAAATGCAAGGAGATATTTAATGAATTTGACATCTTACAATTAGCTTGCAATAGCTAACTATACATTCAAGCAGATTAATTAAAAATTATCACACAGGAATCCCGGTTTTCACTCGCTGTCATCTACTCTTAGTGTGTAACCTCCACTGAACCAGGCAGCTGTCTTCTCTCATTACCGACATGTCGACTGCCTTCCACCAAACAGGGCCCAAGTGCCACGCAAATAGACCACTGCATCTCCTCCATCTTATCAGTCACTCTCTACCCATGCCAGTGGCAGTTTTTTTCTTTAGTCTGGAAGGTTGCATTGATATACTGTATTCCTAGCGCTTGAAACCGGATGGTCCAGGGCTGCGCTGCACTTCTGCCTTGCTTACGGGTGAGTGGGCAATGGGAAGAAGTATGGCTGAGGGTGATTGGACTTGACAGAAGCAACAGAGGCACCCAGTTGGACTGTGAACAATTACAGGGATGTGAGAGCACAGGGGAGGAGGTTTGCTCTCACAGCTGTCACCCATACACTGGGGACTGGCAGGAGATGGAGGGATGTCAGAACATCTTTCATGATTTAGTAGGCTATAATGAATTATGGACTGGTTCATGAGGCTATTGGGGTGCTGGAACAACAAAGAGCCGACTCTTGGCTTTAGAAAATGATGAGCGTGAGCAACATTTGGTGAATGTTTTGCAGCTCGTTTTAAACTGCAATTAAAGGCATTTCATAACATCATCTTGTTGAAGAGATCAGGTCACAAAAAATGCTCTATACGAAAAGCACCTTTGGCATAGGATTACATACAAACACATTTAAGTTTATCAATATATATGACCAAATGTGCACAACGATATTACAATATTTTATTACTGTAATTTATTTCAATCTGTGTACGTTAACGTCGACTGAAGAAACTGCAACAATGGTTGTTCTTCATTTCCAAAATAGCCAACATGGTGAAAAACATTTGTAAGGAAGTTCCCACAGACTGAAGGCACAATGACCCAGGGCAGGCAACAGGAACACTAAAGTCAAATTATAAGGTCAGGTCCTGACCCTTTGCGTGAACTGCTCAGTGTTTCATGTTTCACACGTTTGTGTTTGCCAAATGTCTAAAACCAGCTGCTGTTAAGTCATATAGACACACACACTTGCAAGGTGCCACGGGCTACATGATGTCACTAGCCCACCAACCCTTTAATTACAAATGAGAGCTTCTCGCCATAACTAGGCTCTTCACATGCGACAAAATAAGCACATCCCTCCTGAGAACTTGTATTTACAGGACCAGGATATGGGTCAGAGACAGCTTTTCTAAACGTGTGTGTGGTGTGGATCAACTAAGTCATACAAAACACCTATTATGAAACAAAAAACAATGAACGTTGTGTGGTTTACATTAGTACGTTGGCTCCCCACAGTCATATGAGGCTCTAACCAAAGATACGATTCACTCAACAGTTTGAATCCTTAGCTCATGCCCAGCAATGTGAACCACATCACTGGTGATATGAGCCCTGTTGTAAGCCAAGCCTGCGTTACATTTCATTTAGTCACATTAATGATGTCAGGCCTTCTGTCAACACCCGTAAGTGGGAGAGGCAGGACTGCTTCGTGCCAGAGCCCCGGGAGCCCTATTCCATCACACACATATTTACAAGCTGGGACATTAGCACACCTTCACATGGGGGTAGAAAAGGGCCTACAGATGTGTATGGGTGTGCAGTAAAGGCACATTACATTACATTGCCAGTGTAAGGGATTTGTCTCGGTCTAGGGTGTTTATAGTTTGACTGACTATTTAATACTTAAAAATAGAATTAACTGGGTCAGAACTGTGAGAGTCCAGACAACAACAAAAGATGAATGGTAAAGAAAGAGAAAATTATATAATAAATTGTTGATTGTAAAGTGGGTTCTATCTTACCTAGCTCCGCCCGACTAAACATCATTAGCTGAGATTCTAGTCTGAAAACCCTGTTCACATAGTGCTTTATTCAAGTAAAGGAAAAGATATTCAATAACATATGACGCAAAAATGTATTATTTCAGAAAATAAGAAGAATTTCTTTTTCGATTCGGGTGTGCTTCAGCACCAATTAATAGTCTAAAACCACCAATGTTAAGAATCGAATCCTAGTTAGTTATTACCAATTGCAGCAGGTAGACTTTAGATAAATAAAAACAATAGGCTATTGTTTGGATGTTTGCATTTTCTAAACATGGAAAATGTTGCTGCTTGTATCTTGTAGGTACTGCCCCATACTGCGTCTCTGGGCTGCTGATTGTCTCCCTTACTTGGCGAACGAATCTGTAAGATGAGCAACTATTGACCGATCGCGGTCTGTAAACCGGACCGACGTGCATTATTCAGGTTTTTACAGGGAACCTCCCCCCTTTAGAATGTTTGATTTCTCCACAAAAAAGGTTATATAGCCTGTTCAAGCCATGCTCAAAGCAAATGCAGACGATAAAACAATTTGCCTCTTTCTTTATTAATTTAGGCCTATTATTTATTTTTTTTGCATAGTGCAGCAGCCGAAACTATGACCGGCTGTTCGGGAAATCTCCCGATTCTCCCGATGGCCAGTCCAACTGCACCAAGCTGGATCTTTCCTTCACTTAACTTGGAATAACATAAGTGCAGAAGCTCACAAATCACACGATCCATCCAAACAACTCTTTTGCCTAAAAAAGAATGCAGGTTGTATATGTAGAGTAGAGAGTAAAGTAGGAATGCCATTCTGACCTGTTCCAGCCCAAATCAAGCACTGCAAACATAACTTTTGACTAAGTGTCAAGGTGTCCCTAAGCAAGACACCTAACCATAACTTCTGGTGGTCAGATCGCACCTTGCATGGCTGACACCGTCATTAGTGTCTGAGTATGTGTGTGTATGGGTGAATGTGAGGCTATACTGTAAAGCACTTTGAGTGGCCGGAAGTTTAGAAAAGCACTAGATATAAATGCAGTTTATTTACCATAGTCTCCCATCCATCTATCATTTTGGAATTGCTGCACCACTCTGAAAGCTAATGCTAAAACAAGATTAATCCAAATACATTTCTCTAGTTCCATCAGGATATTAGACTGAATTGTTGCTCCCCTAACGGACAACAATAGCAATGTACCTTCAAAAACAATATATGATATGGCAAATATGTCACCTGGCACACATCATAAAAACAAAGCAAAACAAAGTGATTCAGCAGTCATGTTTCAGCTCTACATACATTCTGAAAAAGAACACACAACCCCATTCACTGCTAAACTGTTTGTCATCAGAAGACATGTTTTGTCTATTTCCTGGCCTGTTGAGTCTAGGCCTGTTATCCTCCTGACCCACCAATCGACCAAACACCGAACCAGAAGGCCTTCTCTTTATCAGCAGATAAAACAAGGGTGGAGGAGACAGCCCTCAGGGCACTAGAACAGCTCCTTAAGAGGGACAATACCTTTTCTCTTTTAGAATGGGTGGATTGAATAATAGCAATCTATACTCTATACAGTCACATGGTCTAGGTCCACTGCTGGCTTTAGTCCCTGAAGAGCTCTGGTAACAATACTGTATACTGTATACTTTACCATACATATGCTTGGCATGCATAGTACTTGTAGCCAATGTAAAGGCACACTCTACAATGTCCAGCTAATTTTGGTTTGTAGATGTGCATGCCCCTCCCACATTGAACACCTGAGTGAGTGTCTGGCACTTGTCTCTACTTCTCCACAAACAGGCGTCCAGGTTCAAACCCTTTTCTATTTATCCCCACCTTTTGTGGACTATTACATATATGCTGAACAATGCGCTGGGGTGAATATTTTGGGTTCTTTGGGTGCTATAATCTAATCAAGTGATGTATCATACACTCCTGCCTGTGGTGCAAAGCTTAGCTTGTCAATGTGTTAGAAAACGTCCTACAAAAAAATGTTTATCTGAATTTACAATTAGGCTAGGATACAGATATGTTTCCTTGTTAGATGGATTGAGGTCCTTGCATCATTTGCCAAACGTGGCTGATTTTATCCAGATGTAAATATTTATTCAGAATGGGCGGAATAACCCCTAGGTTTTCCTAGGTCATATTAATCTCCACCAATCAGAGCATACATCGTCAACTAAGCACCTTGACTCAAGAACACAGGTTGCACATAAAGCCATTATAACGTCTGAAAGTTGACTAGCCATTCTTTTACGGCTCAGATCATGATGCACGTGTCAACATCTCCAGTTACGAACCTGTAACACCAATAGCCTACTATTATAGGCTATAATGTACCACGTTATGAACATAGGTAGAATACCACACGATAGATTATTGAATCTTTAGGTAAGTAGCCAAATTGTCTCGCATGCACCATAGACACAAAAACGTCACCTTTAAGTTAACGTTTTCTCACATACGTTGTGCTCTTTACTAAATTCTTCCTAAACCAATATACAATATCGGTAGGACATGTAATAACAGTCAACAAGTCGCGAATCGATAATGCATTATCGACCAGTGCCATAGCCTATATAGAGCGAAATAAACCTAACGTCTGATACTAAAAATAACAACTCACCTTATCATGCTCTGTATGTAAGCGACAAATGTTCGATCCCTCTCCGGTCTCTGACTCTGTTCCTTGTATTTACGTGAGGACTGCCGTGTTGTAGCAGCGTGTCCGCTATAGAGTGACCAGTTGTAGTGTGTTCCCATGCGTAAAACACTCGCTCACAGCCGCTCTGCCTGAGCGCGGCACCTTGACTGCAGACACTGTGCGACGGTTTCGTATGCAGCGGCACGATAAAGACCAATGTGTAGGGGGTGGGCAGGTAGGCAGCTATGTAAACTGACTCCTGTGCAGCCTATAGTGAGTATGTCGTGGGGGAGGGGTCGAGGTGGCAGCAGACTTTTACAACAACTTTTATTTTTAATCATGACGACAAAGGTTTTTCTAGGTAGGTTTTTCACAAATGATTGCTTCAGGCCTGGCTATTAATCAGTTAATCTTTTGTTTTTACAAAGTTGATTAAGAGGAAATTAATCAAACGTTTGACACCTAATCCCAGTAGGAGGTGCTTTATTTATTAAATCTTAACCTCTATTATATCCAGTCACGATGGCAGAGCACAATATTTTGCTGAGAAAGTGTGTGTAACAAAACAGTAAGAGCTAATATGAAAATTCAGAGACCATATATTGTTAATTTCTTCTGTGTTTTCCCTTCCACTTCCATTAACCCGCTCTGCCATGAATTGCAGTTCAAAATGCCAAGCACTGAAAGCCCGGAGACAGAGAGACAAAAAGATAAATGAGTGATCAGCATATTTCATACACACCTGTTTCTAATTCATTTCCTCATCGCTCTTGACGCAGCAGACAGACGAGCAAAATACAACGCAGAGTGAAGCTCTGCAAATAGTTCACTGATAACATAAACACACACAGGGCAGTAAGACACATCTTACACTGTATACATTCTACAGGCAGGCCCTCCATATCTACATACACTACTGTTGAGTGTCCCCTTGAGAAAGGCACTATACTTTCACTTTTTGAGCTACAACCCAGAGAAAGAAGCACTTTCCCAATTTGCACCACTTATTTCTTATTTCCCTCATAAACATAGGCACAAACAAAACAGCATTAAAAGCATGCATATGTTATTAATGTGCGTAAAGGTGCAAAGATTAAGGTGCTACTAAAATAATACATAATGACCACTTTTACAAACCATTGGGCTTAGAAAATACACTCCTGTACGATGGTGTCCCGTGACCTATGCCCTCACATCCCTGACTCAAGGAAGCATTACTTCCTGCATGGGCAAAGACCTAAACAACCCCAATTTTGTTGGACGCCATCTTTTATCCAGCATGAATATCCAGCACAAACGGACGATCCTGGTTGTATATGTGGTTGTAGACCACCATCACAGCAGGTGGCTAATTCCTGGCACAGTTCCTGGAGCCAGTCAGCTGTTTCAGACCATATTAACAGAGGGGCGATAAGCCAGGAAAAGCTGTGAACCATCACGCATCGGGAAGGTTAGGGAGAACATGGGGTTTGAACTGGTGTCCTTAAATGCTGTTTAACGGTTCATTTTAAAGGGTTGCACCTGGTTGGGTTTGGTGGGTATACTGTGTGGAGTTGTGCGACCCACCTTTGCAATGTCTGGTTTCCATTCCACTTTTTAAGGGCATAGGTCAGTTGGCCTCTTTTTGGATTGCATGTATAACCATCATAGGTTTAGGCCATTTGGTCGGGGACTAAATATAGCTATGAATTCAATAATCATGAACAAGGTTTGGTTTAATATCTGGAGCATATATTTGTGAGAAAAGCACTCTTATTTTATTCTGAAAATCATCTCGGAAATCACCTTCTAATTAATGTGTTATAAAGAGTGTCATTTATTTCTATCTGTTCTATCTACCGTAGAAACATTTTTACATCAGCATTTTGCCGTATGTTTGCTGCCAAGGAGAATGAAAATACCTTTTATACCTTTTTTCTTCCTGTAGACAAATAGTAGAAAAACGCATACAGATTTAAAGATTAATGACGCTTCATGTGGACAGGAAGCCACTGCTTGCCTGCTTCCTGCCAGGGCCCTATTGTGTAGACCATTTGCTGGCATTTCGCTAATGACTAGTGGGCAATGTGGTGGCTATTTAGAGCCATTGAAGAAGTTGGTGTGTAGTTAGCAGTTGATGTGGACTAGTAATTTGTCTTAAAACCTAGAAGTAGTCCAGTGACGTGATGGCAGTATTGGTGCTTGGAGGTGTATTAACCTATAGGTGAGTGGTCTTAACCTCAGGAGTCGGTAGCTTTGCACTGTAGAATATGATCCTGGCTATACTGTAGCATGATACATTTGAAAACGCTGCTTACAGCCACTTTCCACACTACTATTTTATATACATTATAACATTACAACTAGTGCACAACAGAAACACATAGGGGAATTATACAGGGGGTTAATATACAAGAAACTGATTTAGGAAAATATTAACATGACTATTCAGAACATAAGAATCTTTACGAGGGGCAAACCAAATTCCATAACATTATGTGAAACACAAAAATAGATTTAGATAACAGTGTTAGTCCATGTTGGGTGGTCACAGTTTCACACTTTCACTGGTATTTAGCTTTGAATGTGTGTCATGGATGTGATGTTTTATGTATGACATCTGTAAGGGAGGTGCACTTATTTGCACCATCTCTGGACTTTCTGGACGCATCTCAGCATGTGTACAGAATCTAGGTCCCCGATCCCTGATGGTGGCTGACCTATACATATCTTTGCTCTAGTCTCTACCTTTCCCTAAACCCTGACCTTTAACCCTTTTCCTACCCTAGTCACGACGCCTTTTGTTGAGTGTTTACATCTGGTGAAGGAACGCCATGCCGCTTCATTGTTTTGCTACACTTACCTGAGGAAAAAGAAGAAGGAAAGAAGGATCCTTAAACCTCATTGTCTAAAAAGCCCACGTTGTGAATGTCATAATGTGCTACGGGAATGCAAAATATCTCATATTATTAAAGAACAATATTAGTGTAAATTCAGAGAGAAAGCGTCCAGCCCATGGCGAGGAGAAACATTCTTGAGAGTTTTGTGTATTTCCACACGGTCCAATGATTCATAGCCTCTGGGTGAGTCTTTGACTGGATCTTTGTCTATTACAGTATGAACAACATGCTCGCAGCTCGGGCCTCGAGGCTTAGAGGTATATCATGTGACCGGACTTCTGAAAAGACCAAATCAACACATTCAGGCTTCCATAAAAACAAACCTGGGCAATCCGAACATTAGTTGAGGTGTGTTTCTCCTTGGCTCATTGTTTTTAAGCAGCTGCACCGAAAGCATGTCGTGTCTAGGTGGCAATGCCCCCACCTGCAAAAATATTGTTTGTTGGAACAGCAACTACATTTTGGGAATAGTGTTTTTACACTAAGCAACTGTTGACAAAATGATACTTGTTTAAACCTGGATATTACACAAAACCAAGCCAAGTAGTCACTCCTAAATACAAATATATGATCATGCAATATTTATGATGGCGTTAGTACGACTGTTGACCAATGTCCAACTTTGTGGATGTGAGAACTCCCTCATTATTTATTTAGCATGTAAATCCCAGATATACACAAGTCACATCTCACACATTTATAAGCCTGAAGATGAATGTTTTATTGGCCCTGTTCAGCGGATCTGGCTAGCATTCTGAGCATGGCGCACAAAGCTAGAAGCAAGCAGACATATAATGTCTTCATCACAGAGGGAAGAGCCAGCATGAGGTTGTCCAAGCAAGCACTAGCAAGCGAAGGATCTATCAAATGCCTGGCGAAGGGACAGACATGGAGCCTTATCTAGGCTAATCGCCTCTGTCTGGAAAACATACAACCTAGCTGGCTCTGCAAGCTGTAAACCAGGTTCCATTCAAGATTCGTGGTGATCTTCAGTTCTACAGTGAAGGGTTCCACATCTCAAACAGACCACATCCATGCCTACTATACCCACAGAGAAGCAGGCCACATCACTTCCACATGTATTCAGGTTGACTGATGATATATGACTAAACTAATGATCTACACCGAGCTCTGCCGTTGTTTGGGAGAGATGCTTTGCAGGCCGACCTTAATTCCTGCTCTTGACAAGCTGAGCAAAGGCTTGCCTAAGGAGAGTCAATGATATGCATCAGCAGCTATGCTTTTCCCTGTTGTAGTTCACTCTTGGACAAGATCCACTCAAAGAGGAAGTCGGTTGTCCCTTTGTGGACTGGTTGCTCTCCTTTAATCCCGCCCTCATCCGTAGCGTAAGAGTGTGTTGGAAGGTGAACGGAGGTGTCATCACCTGTGTAGTGACAGGGGTGTTGAGGCCAGTAAGTGGTTCTGTGACAGGCCGACTGCTTTCTCACGCCTCACTGAAGCCGACTTCCTTTTTGCGCTGGGCCTTCAAAAACACAAGGGTGTCAAATTAAGAAAGAGTTTCAACCTGCAGGACGCGCATGGGTTCACACTTACCAAGACGTAGTGGCTTAGCATTTTGAACAGTAGGTGGTCAAATGTAGAGACAAAGGTGCTTTTCAACACTTTGCTTGTCCCAAAACATGAAGCTAAGTGGACATGGCTTGTAGATACAGGATTTGCACAGGTGTGCATGTTTTTGCTAATTATATACACAATTAGGCTAACTTTAAACTACAATGTTTTGATCCAAACATATTCTTACCCTATCACAGTAACACATACCACATAAATTACCTTATCCCAAACATTTATTTCTAGTAGATTTAATAGGTTGAAACAAAGGAAAAATGTCAAAATAGGTTATATCTACAGTTATAAATCAATCACCGAACTGAGAGAAATCTGTATTAATTTTTTAAATGTGGTTTTAGATGATGTAGTAGGGGATGGTTTGACCATGTGTGGGCCAAATGGTGCTCAACTTAATGAGGGATTTGCCAAATTAGCACACCAGGGTTCATCCAGGTGCTCATGTCCTCTTTAGCTTGTTGTAATTTTCAGGAAAAGGCCAGAAGAAATCAGTTGAAAATGGACCAATGTCCAAATGACCATGACACATTGTCAATGACCCGATGTAAATATGGTTAGAACAGCCACGTATCAGACAGCTATGCTATGTTTAGCTGATTCCAAGAGGGAAATGTTTTTTTGCTTATTTTACATTTGTCATCTAGGGAAATTCAAGCAAAAAGCATAAAGGTCCTCATCCTGAAATGTTTGAATTAAATGGCTCAGCTCATCTGTGTTGGGATGACTACAAGCCGTATTTGCACGGTTGCTTGGCTCCTATATAACTTCAGGCTGGTCCCATGACTGTCGTACGGGAATTTCACAACTTTTGACACCCTGACACACATTAAGTGACCATTACACTGGCCTTTGGCCGGAGTAGCGTTGTTGACAAAGGGGTATTTTTAGGAACCTTGAGGGCAGAAATATATCAACAAATATCCCACCCAACGCCATGGCTGGAAGGGTGGTTTAATTCTGTCAGAATTTACTAACATTTTGTGAGTCTGGGATTTATGGGATTAACTGCTAATATTAAATTATAAGAAATGTCCTGGTGCTTTACAATATTTAAATTTTAAGTTTCAGATAAAAATTGTCTCTCAAACTGTCTCAAATACAGTACCTGAGTTGATCATCTACCAAGAAATAACCCCCAAAGTTGTTCGGGGGCGAGGTATAAGTTAGGCATTGTTTGCTTAAAACAGTGTAAAATAACCCTTAACCTTTGTTTTGCCCTTTGACCTCAGACCTCCCTGAAACAATTATGTTTTGTTCCTTCCATACATTTTAATAGTAATCATTATACACATATTCATTGACTGGTCTTTAGTTTTAGTATTTATTTGTGTATTTATCTTTAAAATGCAACAATATTGTTAATCCAATACCACATGCCTAGTCAATCTTTACAGGGATCTTACTTGATTGCTAATCTTCCCTGTTGTGACAACAATCATACTTTCTAGGGTCCAGTGGATACAGTGACTAAATGATGTCAGCAGAATCTATTTCATGTGTCTCTGACTTGCAATGTAATGTGTGTTTCTAGCAAAATGAGAAAGAGTATGATTCTGCCAGAATGGGGAAACCCAGCATGAATATAACCTTTTTTATCATGCATGAAGGAACAGCTTTTGCAAAACTTCACGTAGGCCCAAACATAGGGACCAGCAATACACCAGCACTAACCAGTATGAACCAGCCTGGACCAGCATGGAACTCATGCTGGTTTATGCTGGATTTTTTAGCAAGGGTGGCTGTGCAGAATAGCCTACCAGCATCACACACGGGACATGTACAGAAGAACGCACCAAGGAAGTAATCAGGTTAAACCGTGTACATGGTAGAATCCTTCTTTCAATCGTGTTGTTGAACGGGTTATACTACCCCTCTGTTTCGGAATGAAATTTCAATCGGGTTGGGCCTGTCTCTTTCGACTGAGGTGATTACATGAACATTAAAGCATCAAATACAGAAAAACCTTCAATATGGTCAGTTTGCTGCATATTGCAGATTGCCTCATATATGTTCTCAAGCTTGTAATGGCCTTTCAATGCAGCCGTTGTCAGCTGCTGATGTCATCTCCAGCTGACAAAAAAAAGTATGTGTTTTCAAAGTTAATTAATTAATTAATTAATTAATTAATTAATTAATTAATTAATTAATTAAATTAATTATTGACAGGGCTTTATAATTGCATGTAGCACAATGTCTTCTGATATCACAAACAAGTTGTCTGTTTCGATATCTATTTACAAGATAAGCTAGAGGAGAAAATGCCACCTGAAATATGTTTGTGTACTTGTAACCTCCATACAAGCCCTTTATCAGTTTGGGGTGTCTGTGTAGTCTCTGGATGAAGTGTTAAACTGGGGGCTACAAAGGGAATTGACTCGTTCTAGTCTAATTGCTTTTTGCCCCAGCAAAAAAGCACAATATAGTACACCCGCACACTTAACATACTTTCATAATGGTGAATTAAATATTTCTTCAGGTCTTAATAACTTCCTGACAACTTTGCTCCAACTGAAAAAGTCTCGCAATTCAACAATCCCTGCTTATTATGAATGACAACACAGACACAAATCATGGTTAATTTTTTGTGAGAATAATAATTAGATTATATACAGTAAAATATATGGTCAAAACTGTGCAGAAATACTGGTTTATAAAGTGGTTGAAGGAAAAAAACCTATATGATCTCAACAGTTATAGAAATAATGATTTCCCAAAACAAAATCCCTTAGTCTGAAAAAAACTTTTTTATCACACAGATGTTACATTTTAAATCTGATCATTTTTTTAGCTGCAAACATGAGAATCCTTATTATATTTAAAAACCAGAATTGTTTTCTTTTTGTGAGGGAATGTTTCATTGACTGATATCAACTGAAGGAATGACCGTCGTAAACCTTTATTCTCTAGCCTCTATCTCTTCAACAAACACACACAACCATGTAAAGATGAGATTTGTCAGAGCCCAGGCTTACAGACATACAGCTGTGTCAGCAGGACTTGGAAAAATCTAGAAGATAAGAGAAGGAGCGCAGAGGAAATGGCAGGTTCACTTTGTGGGGGTGGGTATGTTTGTGTTGGCCTGCCTCTACCTTACCACGCCTCCCTGCAGCTTCACAAGACATTTTAGAGTGTATACCCACTTTGCTGTTTGTTAAAGATCATGTAAAACTAATAGAGATTTACTCGGAAAGACATTATATTACAAATCCATTCCTTTAAACATGTGAGAACACTGTTAAATGTAGTATTGTATTGTAGAAATGGGGAACAATATACGTAGATGGTCCCCCAATTTTCATACCCCTCCCCGTTACACCACGAGGATATAAAAGCGTAGAGAGCGTTTGAATCAGCTCAGTATTTATCCTGCTCCAATGCAAGTTATTAGCCTACTAAATTGAGTCCTTCAACAGCCTACAATTCCATAGCTAAATCACCTTACTGTCCTTTAGCAGCCTACAGTCTGATAGCCATGCCTTCATTGCAGAAATAAGCACACAATGTGGTTTAGAGTCAATGTGCATGATTTGAAAGCTACTGGTTTAGTAGCCTAGCCCTCACACAGGCATATATTATAACCAATCTAATAATTTTAACCAGTATACATCTATCTAAAGTGAAAACACAACTCAAAATGCACGTATACATGTTCCAATCAATGTTCGGCTGAGGATACCTTTTTGGCACAACACTGCGGTATAGAGTTTACCGTAGAACCCGTAGAACATGCAATGGGTGTGGTTACAACGTCTTCTGCTGACAAACCCCCAGCTTATGAGAACAGATAATGATAGTTATATTATCACACTTTTGAAACGTAATTTTATATACTTGCCGACTTTTTTAATTCAAATTTGGCTGGGTGGTTAATATTACCTTTTTCTGTGGTGTGACAAACTCAAAACACTGCTTATGTCTGCTTTACACAATCTTTAAAGTGACTGTATATGACTTTCTACCACAAGATGTCACACTTAACCAGCGTTCACATGGACAACAAACAAGGGAGACAAAGTGACTGGCTGCAATTAATTTTAAATGAGAGTTGGCGATTTACAGCTACAAGAGACAAGTAGCCACTGCAAGCCAGAGGTCTCTGTTATGCAAATACTGAGTGATGCGACATGGCGACCAATGTCACCATATACCAATGGGAGTGAAGGCAGTGTAACACGCTTTACTGAAACAAATGATCCAACCAATAAATAACCACAAGCCAAGTGACAAGCATTTTGCCACCCATGTTAATGCAGGGTAAACGTACCAGCCCCTCACACCAAAACAAATGCTTTGTGGGCCACACACACGCACACACACATACACACACACAGCCAGATGATTATGTTAACAAAGAACAGAAGAACTCAAATTACAACACTCACAGATGGAGTGTGATGTCATTCTCTACAGTATGCAATTACACCTCTATGTCTTTACATAGAAAATAGTTGTTTGGTGCTATAGTCGTTTAAAATATCTGTATACTTTAACAACTTTAACTCACCTAGAAGCAAAATACATAATACAAAAAAAGGAATAACATATCCTGTTTTATGTAATTACATTTTTTTACACAATAAACTGCTGTAAATGCAAGCCAATGACATTAGAAATGTGTGGACAGGAAATTTCAAGGGATTGTATGTGTGCTCTCAAAAATGTTTAAGCAAAATATTTTACAGTAATCATGCATTTTCAGAGTAACAATGGCTGTAAAATCTATGAACATGTTTTTCTATTGTCAAAGTTGGATAAAGCTATACCTGTCTGACTGTCTGACTTGTATTGCTAAAATATTGTTGGCAGCACATAGTATACGGTACAGGAAGAACACGTGAAATCAAATAACGCTGACAACATTAAGTAATAATATTGAAATAAAAAAACAAGTGATGTTGGGCAGGGGTATACTGGGACCAGGGATGGGGACCACTTTGCTATGCAAAATAATCACCCAGAATATAGATAGCTTTGTTTCTACATCAAAGTAATTGCATTTTTGTGCATGCCAAAATGCAATACAGTACCACAGACACACCACATCAGAGGGGCCCAATCTTCTCTCAGATATTAGGGCATATGATTAAGGGTTTCCCCCGAATGAGCATTGTGCCTGTTACTTTGTTCCTTGCTCTTCCATCGCCAGCCTTGTCCTAAAAACAGTACAGTTGTTGTTTGCTTTCCGTCATCTTCATTGTATTGTTGTCAGAGAGTCGAGACTCAACACAATGGTTTATTCACAAGAGGCCTTGTGAGCATGGCTTCTTGTACAAGCTATAGACAGACAAATGATGATTGGGGAATTATTATTTTTTACAGAATCAAAGTTGTGTTACCTCACTCAGTGATAAGCAGGCACAAACAGCATTTTATTCATACAAAAATATTAATATTAAGATATAATAGAGATTGTAGCTTTAATACAAATTCACACTTTTGTGTCTTGCACTATAACAACTGTTTTCTAACAGCCAGACTTAACCTTGTAAGTGCCTGGCTCAAAGGCACTGTGTTATCTAATTTCTCTGATATAGACTTTTCCTCTTATTTTAGTATTTGAAGACATACTGTAAGCAATACCAAACTGGACGAAGTCTTCATTTGGAATCTGAGTGGGCACAGATGATTACAGAGCAGCATTTGTATTCAGAATGCATTGTGTGTCAGCCCTTAGACATTGTCGCGTGATGGTGACAGAGACAAGCACTCAGAAAACGTATCAAATAGTGTAGTGTCCAAGCACAGCTCTTCTACTAATCCTCTTGCGGTTAATCTAGTTTTTGTCTGTGGAAATGGTGCTTATGACTCAGCCTTTTGTGTCCGGTTAGATTATACGTGATGGCTTCTCACCTGACCTAGCACATGTGCCCACAGCACATGTATAGGCCTATCTCTGGAGCACTACATCACCTTTTACTACTGTCAAATATATTGCCCTATAAGCCACTTCAGACAGCTTCCTGATTTCAGTGCCGTGATGCTTATCCATTCACACACAGCAGCCCTGCGTAGTTCAGCCCAGGCCACAGCTAAATGTACCCACCAGCCACCCTGCTCTATACACACAAGCCCTGTGGTTTTGGGTTTGGTCCAGAGAGCCTCTTTGTGGTCAGCCACTCCTCAGGCAGTCGGAATTAAACAGAAGCTCAGTTTCCCCTCTCTGTGCAGCAGCACCTACGTAATCATGTCATCACATTCACACACACACACATGCACACACACACGGACATGTACATGCACATGCACACACGGACATGCACACACAACTGTGGTTTAATGAAACCCGGAAGTGGTTTAATGTGTTCAGATAGATTACTGTAGTTCAAACTGTTGTGTTTGAGTGTTGATCAAACAAACACACATTAATGGCTTTGCTGTGATATGAAAGCACATTGATTTATGAATCACAAACAGGGGTATAGAGAACAATGTGAGGGGTACTGTAGTGGAATGCAAGTTGTGAGTGGTCCTATGTCCTATGAGTTTCAAACCAAAACAAGTTCAAGTTTCAAGTGAAAGGTTTTACTGAGATTACTGACATTTAAAAGCAGAATAATGGTCACTCATTGAATCAGTCCTCACATTGCATTGAGACAGAGACAGATCTCACAAGGACCATCACTTAAAGAAGCACCACTTGTATCCAACTCTCAGACCTTTACAGTCACGTAAAAGAAGGGCAGACCCCATCATAAGGACTCTTCACACCCACTTCAGCACTACTCACATCTGGCAGATGCTTCAGAGAACTTACGCAAACATTTTCATTCCCACTAGAATATCCATTAAAACAAGGCCGAAACATTGTAGCACCTGCTCATATTTATTTATGGACTGGTTTGTGTATTTAATGAAACACAACAAACTATTTTATTCAAATCTTTCTTGAGTATATTTTTGTTTGTGAGCAGCTAGCCTAAGTTCATTATGTGAAAGCCAATTCAGTTTTATGAATCTTGTAGTTCCAGAAACAATATCAAGGAGTTTCCCTTTGAAATCACAGGTATGTTGAAAATGTGTATGAACATCAAGTTAAATAGTGTCTGGTTTCAAATACACTCCTCAACTGTGTTATAAGGCCCTGGAGATGGC
>JAOEGT010059650.1:0-17872 GCA_025447795.1 Speoplatyrhinus poulsoni
ACACACACACACACACACACACACACACACTGCACCCAGCCTCTCACCCCCACTGCACTCATGTGTTAATGGGAATAGAAGCATGGAAGGAAACAAAGGAGAGAGAGAGAGAGAGAGAGAGAGAGAGAGAGAGAGAGAGAGAGAGAGAGAGATACAGTCGATAGAGAGAGAGAGAGATTGGGGGGTGACGAGGGCGGCAGAGAGAGAGGTGCACTCATTGGCTCACCAGAGAGAGAGAGCGTGTGTGTGTGAGAGAGAGAGAGAGAGAGCAAGGGCGTGCGAGACATTGTCCTCCAGTCCCGTTGGAGAGCAGCTACAGCATCAACGGTGGGAGCAGCAGATGGGATACACACACACGCGCATGCGCCCACGTACACGCCGAGCTGCGTGAGGGATCGAGGAATTACAGGAAAACGCACGGAACAAGGAATGCCAACAAAGGAATGATGGAATAAAACAGAGAGAAAAAAGTCTTTGTGGCACTGCTGTTTGAGCCCAGCCGTGTCTTGGAACCTCCCACAACAGTGAAAACACATACATATGATATATATCTAAAACTCCTATACATATATATCAAATTATGCCTGTTTTCAGAGAAGCTGCAGACGGACTAAGGTTGTTCTCAGAGATAAAGCGTTGCATAACTAATTGAAGTGTCTGCTGTCAATTTAATGCATTTGGTGAAAACTGTTGCTGGTTAATTTTCCAATTGAAGAATCCCCATCCCTCTTTTTACAAAGAGGGAATAGGAAAACATTGCACTGGTTCATTCTAAATGGACATTTAGAAAAGAAACTCAATGTGTAGGGCATTTTGAAGCCAAAGCAGTAACACCATCTGTGACAAGCGTCTCGCTGCAGTCCTGTGTGTTACAGAGGCTTCTTGTGAAAACAGGACATTTTTTGGTTGACACGTCCTCCTCCCGGGACCCTCACTGTTGGGGCTTGTAGAGGGGGCTGTTGGAGGCACATGGCTTCCACAGACATGCTGACTCCTACCTAGCTATTTCTCAGCAACAAGAGCAACCCCTACGTCCATGCGTAGGGACCCCCGCGGCGTGGCAGAGGAACAACGAGGTAAGTTGCAGGAGAGGAGGAGAGTCAGTAAGCGCATCGAGGAGAGAGAGCAGTCAGAGAGAGCAGTCAGAGAGAGCAGTCAGAGACAGCGCAGAGCGGCCGCAAAGCGGGGACAAAACGGCATCAACAGAAACACAAGCAAAACAAATCCTCCCGTGGTGAAACGGGACCGTCCAGTCCACTTTTACCTCCTCACAGAGCTTCTCTTTAGTAGCGGCAGCCGCAGAGCTGCAGGACTCTCTGCGCACATCGACCCCCCCCCCCCCCCATTTTAGTCTACTGAGCGTTTGAGTGGCGGTGCTTTAGTACGCAAGCACTGTGAAGTATGGTTAGACCCCACTGCTGTTCTGACTGGTTAAGACCTCCAGCATCAGTGCGTGTGTGTCTGTGTGTGCGTGCGCACGTGTGCGTGTGTGTGTGCACGTGTGAATGAACGCTCCCAGTGCAACCGGAGCCAAGCAACAGGAACGAGCGAACATCGGGCGCAGATTGGTCCCCTGTCTCTCACTTGGAACCTGTTAGCCCAGACTGATACTCACTGAGCGCTGTAGCCTGCGTATCCGATCTCAGCTCTTTATGAGAGAGAGAGAGAGTGTGTGTGTGTGTGTGTGTGCGTGTGTGTGTGTATGTGTGTGTGAGAGAGCATATGTGAGCGATTGAGTGTGTGAAAGAAAGACGGTGCATGGGTTTGTGTGGCAGAAATAGATCACCTGAAGTGGAAGAGGACTGTTTCTATTTATGGGATTCATTCAGGAGTCAGGAAAGTAAATACGTTGTTTACCAATCTGGGATTTGGAAAACCACTACAGAGCTATTTCACTTATGAGGACTCCAAGGAATGACAAACCACTTGATGCAGCTTAAACAGCCTAAAGTTGGGCTGAGGACACTGGTGACAAACATGCCCACCGCTCAAATCAAAACAGCATCAACCGAGTGCTGAGTCGAACAGCGAGAGCTGGGATGTTGACGGAGGTGAGATATTCCGAATGGGAAAACAAGCAGAGACATATGGACAACCTTCACATCTTAATCCACCTGTGAATTTTGACTATGCTCTTCATTTGTCTCCTGGACCTGGACCTCTGATGTGACTATTACCATGTGGCAGGAGCCCATAAAGGGAATTTGAGCCCATCTCTGTCTTCACTGTCTGCAGGAACACCTGACTAACTTTCGCTCTGATTGTCAGGAACCTTCCTGCCATTTTGTCAGGCTTCGCCAGGGGCCCACAATTCCCCACAATTCCCACTGTTCCGGATTATACCCCCACGCGGAATCAAGGCTTATTGCTGGAGCGGCCTTGGGCTGGTTCACTGCAAGGTGAAACACTTGCGTAGGTTCCACTCCCACAAGCCACTGGGCTTGTGTTTGTTAACAGCTGCGTCGTGACGTACAGATTTGTAAAAGGTGACAATGTTACATTTTGTCTTCATTTTTGCACACACAAATGCACAGCATACCCAAACATGCAATGTACACACGGCATGCACCCAAACATGTAATGTACACACAGATTCACATAACACATTTTCCGACTGCCTTGTGTGTGTGTGTGTGTGTGTGTGTTAAGGTAATAGAGATTCATATAGAAATGTGTTGGGATGGGAAATTGATTTGTTTCACTCATTTGTTCTTCTGCCCCTTGACAGCAATTTCCTCCCGCATGGCTCCCACAGATCTCTCTGTAAGTGTGCACTCTAATAACTCCCACACCGCTAAATTAATGCATTATATTTATCTTGCAGGCACACACAGGAGTGAATATAAGCTATTCCAACATCCCTGCTACTGTATCTTGCAAGACTTTTGGTCTTCCTCCCAAATCCTATCTGTTTGGAATACCTGGGAGGTTTAAACGTGCTCTGGCATCCGTTATTGTGGTCTGAACCAGTGCGTTGTGACACTGTTTGTTGGTCAACATTTATAACCTTCCAGCATTGAAACACTGTTCCTCAATATAAGATCCAAGATGGCTGGCTCTCTCATGGCCAGCCTGTATCTGGCCCTTGTCCTCGGCCTGACCACTCCGGGAGCGCAAAACTCAGCCCAGCCCCCGAGCTCCTCCAACCAGACCACCATGCCCTCCAACTCCCCAGAGGTTGCTCTGGCCACACCCACCCCAGAGGACCAGACCGTGCCCTCCATCGGCAGCCGTTGCTGGGGTTACTACGATGTCATGGGGCAATGGGACCCCCCGTTCAACTGCAACGCCGGCATCTACATGTTCTGCTGCGGCTCCTGCTTCTACCGCTTCTGCTGTCAGTTCAGAGTGCACAGCCTGGACCAGACCTCGTGCTCCAACTACGACACGCCCATCTGGGCCAACACGGGCAAGCCGGCCATGCCCGTCACGGAGGTCCATGAGCAGCCCGACCGTGACCGCACCCACATGATCGTGTACATCATCTGTGGCGTGGTGGCCATCATGGTGCTGGTGGGCATCTTCACCAAGCTGGGCCTGGAGAAGAGCCAGGGAGGACAGACGGAGATGACCAACTCTAGGTGAGGGCTTGTGGATGGACGGACAGACGGACGGATGGATGGATGGATGGATGGATGGATAGATGGGTGGATGGATGGATGGATGGATGGATGAATGGGTGGATGGATGGATAGATGGGTGGATGGATGGATGGATGGATGGGTGGATAGATGGATGGATAGATAGATGGGTGGATGGCTGGATGGATGGATGGGTGGACAGAGGGATGAACGGATGGATGGATGGATAGATGGATGGGTGGACGGATGGGTGGATGGACGGATGGATGGGTGGATGGACAGATGGGTGGCTGGATGGATTGATGGGTGGAAGGATGGATGGATGGGTGGACGGATGGGTGGACGGATTGGATGGATGGATGGATGGGTGGACTGATGGGTGGCTGGACGGATGGGTGGGTGGATGAACAGATGGATGGGTGGATGGACGGATGGATGGGTGGTAGGGGTGTAACGGTAGGTGTATTTGTATTGAACCGTTCAGTACAGACGTTACGGTTCAGTGCATACATTGTGATGGCGTGAAGATGTATAATGCGGAACCAAAAGTTACAAGCGCGAGTTTTCACACAGATGCTGTAAGCCTTGATTGTGCCTGACCTGCTACTTTTAAAACAGCTGTGTGGGGAAACTGTTCGGCTTGTGTTGGATTGGAAAAGCAATGTGTTGGCGTTAAGTAAACAAGCCCGCTGCACAATGCACGCGGAACTAAAGGGGAATAGTTTTCAGAGTTTTTTTCCCCGCTTTTGGACATTGGATGCTGTGCTGCACGATGCGGTGCGCCGTTTTGAGCTAACTTTTGTCGGACGCCCTGTTTCTATTTTCTTCCTGTCGTTCGCGTTGAGACAATAGAACTAGGCTATATTTAATGGTTGAAACGGACGACTGTTCATTCAGTTACCTTATTAATGCATTACCTGGCTGGAGGGAGAGCTTTTTCTACTAGCATGCTCAACAGAGCTGGCAAGCTAGTTAGCTTATTTTACAAAGTAAAGGTGGTGGTTGTATACTACGTGTGGCCTACAACAATGAGTGACAATGAGTAATCTGTACCTGCCCCCGTCATAGTAGGCAATTGTTGTGAATATGAAGAAGGTGTATGCTCTCTAGTGTGCTACTGCAAATAGGTAGGCTACGTGGTTTGTTTACATGTTGTAACGGACAGATTCAGTGTGGACAGAGAGTGTCCGATGCAACGCGATAGTCGGACGCTCTTTTGTCGCATCCAGTTAGGACACGGTGTAACACACCGGTGAGAAGGAATGGGAGCTGTCCATGTTACAACTGCATTGTGCAGTATAATCATAATATTAGGAATGTTTTAGCCAGTTAAGTAGAATCGTTTATGTTTTAATATATATGAATAAATCATGTGAACAACAAAGTTAAGAATACAACGTAACAGTTGGATCAATTAAATTATTAGGAAAGAGAGTATATGGCTGAGCTAATAAAAAATATATTTGTAGTATATTTCTGTTTCTACAATATGCCTAGGCCTATATTTCCATGGTACTTTCTATAAAAAAAATAAAAATAAAAACGAAAAAAATGAAACATGCAGCTTATAGGCTATAAGCTAAGGCTATGTGAGTAAAAAAAATTGTACCGAAAATGTACCGAACCGTTAGGTCTAAACCGAGGTATGAACCGAACCGTGACTTCAGTGTACCGTTACACCCCTAATGGGTGGATGGATGGATGGATGGATGGATGGATGGATAGATGGGTGGATGGATGAGTGGATGGACGGATGGACGGGTGGATGGATGAGTGGATGGACGGGTGGATGGATGAATGGATGGATGGATGGATAGATAGATGGGTGGATGGATGGATGGGTGGATGGATGGCACTGTACTGTATATACTGTATATACCCAAGATGTTTTTCAAGCTAAGGACCCCTATTGTAGGTTGGTAGAAACATGCACATCCTATTGCATATAAAATATTTGGTTGCCGGGTCAACAATGTGTAGGGCAGCCTATGGTGCCATGTATACAAGTACTTTGTAATGGTGTAACCTACAGTACTGTATACAATGCTAACCCATTAAAATAATTAGACATATTTTTATTAGCTGGTTGTAGTTATGTTAATGTATATTTTCTGACATTTTTTGTGGTGTTGCGGGTGTTCTTACTTTGCCAAAGTTGACAAAGGAAAAGTAAAAACCAGTTAAGATGCCTCAATACATTTTTGATTGGTAGCGTATATAGTTTAAGGCAAATTTGTAAGGTATTGTACACTGTATTTGATGGTATGGCCTTGCTTTGGCCTGTGTGTGTGTGTGTGTGTCTGTGTGTGTGTGTGTGTGCGTGTGTGTGTGTGACAAGTTGTTTTTACTAAATATTGCTCGCTAAATAGGTCGCTAGATGGCTATTAAATCAAGTGGCTAAGGCGATAATGGACCCCTGAAGGTCTGTGAGCAGCCGCAGGGGAGCGAGGGAGTGATGGAGCGAGGGAACGCCCAGGAATAGAGAGATCATCCATAGCATGGGAGGAGGTCGGCACGGGTCAAATGCACCAAAGGTGCACCAGAGCAATGTCAGGCCGTCGGAAAGGCGGTTTGGGAAAGGCTATTTTTAAAGGGGTGGGGTGGTGGTGGCTGTTATTTCTGTACAGGGACACTGATAGCCTTGTTTGTGACAGTAATGCTGGCTTCTGGTGCCGAGAGGGACAAAGACCAGAGCACAGAGGGTGGGCTTATACAATACAAGGGTGGAATATTGAGTGCATGTGACTGGAGCACCATCGCAAGCTAAACCTTTAGGCCAGCGGGCACACAGATTCAGCTAGCGTCACACTAACAGAGACGCCACCTTTAAACTCCTGTCAATATGGGGTATCCACCTCAAGCCTGTGTTGCAGGGAGGAGAGATAGATAGGAGCGACCGTACGCATCAACGTGCATTAATGTTGACTGGCGGCAATGCACTGGGACTGTAACAGCGCGCCAGCCCTGTCGTTGGTGCATGTTAAGGACAATACGTCGTATTTGGTTGCTGTGGTGCATGTTATAGCTGTTTTCCAGACAGTGGGCATTTTGAGAGAAGGGGTTTATTTTGAATTGAATTGTGACTGAAGGTGGCTTGGAGAACTGTCCTTTAATCACACGCCCCACATCTTCTATAGCTGCTGTGAAACTTGCTCAATGAAATACTGAATGGGCAACTCTGAGGGCACTGTACTATTGCTTACACAGCCCTCTCTGGTAGGCAAAGAAACACGCACAGACAGATGTATGTGATTGAATAAATAATATTATAGTATTCTACCAGGGGTTATCATGAAATGAAATCCCAGCACGTCTTTTATGTCAACTGTATTGACATAAATGTTAGTCATAGCTATATTAGACATGAGAAATATATGAGACAAATGTGTATCGTATCATTATCAGTTTGTACTCTTAAAATTCAAAAGCACTGGAAGTGGGGTGCAGTGGAATAAAATATATTTCACACGTGATATTAAGTAATTTTCATATATTTTTAATAGGTTTTGGATGTTCTAGCGTGTGCATACAAAATTACTTTAATGCTTTGTCATGTTGTGTCTACATGTACAACATAGGCTGTCATTGAACAGAAGGTACTGCCATGCCTTGACAGCAGGCTTCTGTTGAGCAAGAGAGATAAATAGAGAGAGAGAGAGAGAGAGAGAGAGAGAGAGAGAGAGAGAGAGCTGAGGTAGGGAAAGTAATGAAATGCTGCCTTATTGTGCGCAGTAACCTTTGCAGTTTATGACTTCATGCTGGAACGAGAGGCAGAGAGAGAGAGAGCTAGAGAGAGAGAGAGAGAGAGAGGGAGAACTGAGCTGAACTGAACTCAGAGAGAGAATGAATTCTGCAGATTTTCCAGTGAGCGCTATGGAAGGCTGACAAGGATGCATTGACAATAACACTCTGAGCAAGTCTTTGAAACATTTTGAAAAGGACACTGACTCATAGCCCTTTTGAAGTGCATGGCCCATATTTTAAACTGCATATTTTCAATTGTTGTCAGCTTTTCAACGTGGAGCAGATACAAATAATCATAAAAGTAATTAAATTTCTTGAAATATCAAATTAATTTGATATTCTGTCTCTAATCAGTTGGGTATCTCATAACTTTAACTTAAATATGGAAGCCCTAAGGTGCCATGCATTTGCATAAAATTTAGATTGTGTTTTCTCATGATAACGGCTTAATTATGTTGTTATCACGAGAAATCAATACATTGTTTTGTTGTTATGATGACAAATCAATAGATCAGTAAGGTGGCCAGTGAGTGCGAGATAGCATTTTAGGTAACAATGTCTGACATAGGGGGTTTAGCCATAAGGTTTCAGAATGATATCCCTAGTGGTTTCCAAGCATTGCGGTGCGCACACACGTGTTAACTTGCTTAAAACAATTATGTTTTTTTTTTTCGGGGGGGGTTATTGCATGATCGGAATGAATATCTGGGGCTTGTAATTGTTAACAACTCTTAATGTTGTTAAGAGCTTCTTATTATTTTTGTAAATTACATTATTCACAATGACCCTGCTGAAGTATCTTGTCATGAGAAAACCTATACTATAGATATATTCTCTCACGTCCATTGATATGATCGTCAACAGCTAATGTGTTGTTGACACAAGTGTATATTTACCAGCCAGTGTGAAGAGTGTATATTCATTATCTCTGTGTTATGAATGTGGTTAAGTGCTAATTCATGTCAGTATAGATTATGAACAGTGGATGTGTAATAGGAACAAGTGCTGAATTAATTTATTTGTGCTAAAAGTAGTAGTTTGTGTGCATCTACCTACTGGACTCTATGGTCTACTGTATGTGCATGGATGCTTTTTATATGAATATTTGCCAGGTGTCTATGTCAATGATAGAAAAATGTGTCTTAAAATAAAATGTATTTTTTACAATTATAGATAGTTCTTATTTAGTTTGTGTTCAGCTTTCCTGGACTATCTTATTATGGTTAAACTAAGATACGGAAGTACTGATGGAGATCCTTACAAATCCTCTGCATCACATTACCCAGCATGCATACAGTATGAAGCCCTGTCTGTCTGGCTGTCTGGCTGGCTGTCTGTCTGTCTGTTTCCGTCTACAAGGCAGGTGATATTATTTGACAATAATGTCAAATAATAATCCACATGGATATGGGTACATTTCACCCGTCCCGTCAACCATGGAATAGGAGGAATCTTTTGTGTGTGTGTGTGTGTGGCACATGCATGTGTACTGTATAGCAAATAAAGCCAGTCATACGTCATACAGGCAGTCAAGATGTCATGTCTCGCAACCCTGGGTCAGGTTAGCACAGTAAGATGTAAATTACACACACACACACGCACAGAGCCAACTGTGCCCTGCTTTTTATGTGCATGTGTATGTGTGTACATGCATGTGCGTATGGGTGTGTGCATCATTCTTTCTGCAGTGGAGCTGCTGGTGTTGTTTGGCCCCTGCTTTGAAGCCAAACTAAAAATGCATTATCTCCTTTGATACATTGGAGTGAAAAATATGAATGTGCCACATACATATTTTCCAAATGCTGAGCATGGTGCATGCAATGACAATACATAATTATTTTCCCTCTGATTTGTTATAATTTTGCATAATTTAGGATAATTATTAATAAACCGTGACCAGGGAGTACAAACGTAATCATTACCTTACCAAAAAGCATTTACAACATTCACTCCAGTGTAATTTGCATAAAATATCTGTAGAAGCGGACCAAAAGTTACATCTGTAAATCATTGGCGCTCAACCATTTTTGGCCTCTTCTTTTAAATTATTAAGTACCCCATTACAGAATTTCAGCATTTTTCATGTACAAGCTTTTAAAATACTACAGAATTACACTATTTATAGATTGATTCTTATGGACGTTTTAGAGCTACTTTTAAAATAATTTTAGCATACATTTGTTTGTGGCTTTCATTTTTCCTTTTGTACCACCTGTTCCTTCAAGTGCCCCTAGAGAACACTATCATAAGTTCTTCTAGCTAGTTATCAAGATCTTCAATGCCAATGCCACAATCAATGAAACCAATTAAAGCCCTGCCTATACAGGTAGTTCCCATTGCCACAACTCCTTTAACTCCTTAGTGAAAAAGGGATGTTGCTTGATAACCAAAACACTATAGCCATATTGTTTCCATGTACACAAAATTCAAACAGAGAAATATCTTAATATAGATGTACTGTACACACACACACACGCACACGCACACACACACGCGCACACACCAGCCATTTAGTTTGTTTTTCAAAATTATTCAACTTATGATAAGTTATTGTATCTGTGCTCTCAAGGGCACAGGCTAAATGACCCACTGGGAATCAGCCATGTTTTACTCTACTCTATTGTTTTTCATCAAGAGCCTTTTCTATTTCATTTAAACTTCAGCTGCAGTGTGCCCCTTTATCATCGGCGGTGACAGGTGGTTAGAGCCACGAGATGAACAGACCCAGTGTTCAGCTGTTGAAAGATTACAGCACTGGTCAGGCAAACGGTTTTCTTGTCCTTAGCTTTATTGTGTGTGTGAGTGTGTGCAAAGTGTTTGAATGGAGGTAGGGGACATGATTCTTTCCCATCCATCATGAGGGTACAGTTTGTTTTTCTTTTCACCTTCTGTTTGTGGTACAGAATCAGCCTAGCCTCAAAAGTATAGTAAGCTATTGCAAGCTAATTGTAAGCTAATACACCCTTTGTACTTCTTCGCAGTGTATAAGTACTGTATCCTATCTTCAGCACACACAGAGAACATTAAGCTAGTGAAGTGCAAGGTGATATTTGGTGAATTTGACAAAAAGTAAAATTGTCTCCGAACATAAACAAATTGGAAACAGGCTCACAACAATGTTGCTTAGCTTCGCAGTGTGTTTAGATGTGTGGGTCTTCTGAGATATTTTGTTTTGATTTAGCAAGTTAGCAAGTGTTTTTGAGAATGACCAACCCTGTCTTTACCCTCCATGGCACAGTCAGGGTGAGGTGTTTTCAAAGATTAACCCAATTTATAGTCAACCTTGGCAGGTTGCACATCTGCACCTGAACAATCACACCATTTCTTTTCTGGGGTCCTAGTGGTACACATACTGTTTCTTGTGACTGTAGTGCTGCACTGGCTGCATTCAGTTCAGACTGCGTTTTGACTGTGTTTGTAAGAAACACAGTCAAGCTCATTTGCTGTGTTGACTTCCTCTGCACTTAATCCCAACTCAAAATAAACACTTTGATGCAGAGTGTAAGGGGGGAGCATGGGGGATATCAAACCATGCTCTTCCCACAGTGCACAGTCAACTGAAATCCACAAGGAATTATTGTTCATGTCTTTCATTAGCCGCTCTGCACAGAGAAAGAGATGAGATCCAAAGAGAGAGGAATGTTATAGTTTTGACGTGTTGATGGAGTGTATTTTTCTGCAATTCACTTCATCAACAGTGATAAACTGAGACAAGACTCCTGTCTTGTTTCCATTCAGTTCATCTCCCCAAATAACCACACATAATTCATGAATATAAATTCCTTCCGGTACAATATCTTCACTTCAAGAGGCTGAAGTTTATTTAAAGTAAGGCTGGTATTGTTAAACAGAACTGGGTGAGGTCCTGCTACTGTCATGCAATGCATCAAGGTTGTTTTTCTTTACCTCAGTGTACAAATGATACAGATCTAGGCTTCATCTGTAGTTCAAGCTGCAATCTGGCAACTGTATCTTGATTGACAGGCAATCTGACAGATTGTCAGATAAACAAGAATCACTTCAACTGGAATCGATCTCTCCATCAAATCTGTTATCTTTAAATTTAAATTTGGTATGAAAATTTCAAAAGGATGTTGTTATGGGACATGCATAGACAACATAGACAGCAGATATCCTACCTAGACAGACTGGATGTAGCTTGCAGATCTTTTAACTTCCTGAAGACGTGGAAAAACTGTAATGGATTTGGATGTAAAACCCTGGACAGCAAAACACATTTGTTATAAGGTAATATCATTACTTTGTAAAAGAGTTGTCGATCGTAACCAGAAAAATGTAGCTGTTTACAGTCTAGCTCAGAGGTCTTTCACCCTGGTCCTGGGGGACCCCTGCCCTGCATGTTAAAGATGTCTCTCTGCTCCAACACACCTGTTTCTAATGAACGGGTAGTCATCTAGCTCTGCAGAAGACTGGTAACGATCCATTCATATGAATCAGGTGTCCCCACATGCGGTATCTAAAATGAAAGTGACAAATGTATTTATCTTAACAGTAGGATTAACTATCATAGCACTAGTAAGCCTGTTTTTCTAGATAGACAAGTTTGCCGTGGGAATGACCCAGCGATAGGCTACAATAATGGTTTTCTTTTTTAATTATATAGTACTTGATTTAAATGAGAAACTGAATGTAGAGCTAAATCCAGCTGTTTTCTGATTTCTCTCATTATTGTTAATGACACAAGTGTGGTTGTTAATCAAAGTCATCTCTGATGCTATGGTCAGCTCAAAGCCATGTGAGTGTCAGCTGTCCGACACAGAACCCTCCCCCTAACTAGCTTCTGGCGAATGGTTCATTCTAAGCCAAACAGCTACATCTCATACATACACAGCTCTCCCGTAGGTTTAGATTTACCTAGCCTATTTTTGAGCAACCGCTGCTGTTTGTACACCGCTGATGTTAGTTTTTTCTCTGAATGTCACACCAGATTACAGTAATAGTTTTAGGCAGGCTATAGGCGTAGAACTATATAATAACTAGAAGCCACAATCCCACTTTGACCATTGACATTCATTGAAGCAACTTTTTGCCTTTATCTTAGATGGACGCCGATGATGAATTTTACATAATTTAAATCTCACCTCGCCAGATTTCAGCAACATGAATTTGAGCACACAGTCAGACTAAAAGTTGGAGCTGAAGCACTGTTACTACCGCGGATGGAATATATTAATATTCAGCCCAACTGCATTTGATTACCAACCACTGCTACGCCAGGCCACTGTCGAAAACGAATTTTCTAGCTGTTATTTTGAGCTGTTGGCGGATTGGAGCTCCGTAATGTCATAGTCAGGAAGATCTCGCGAGCTTCAGTTTAATTTCGCTGTGAGAATCAGTCTGGAAAGCCTTGGAATCACATGGCATGTGTCCGAGTAGCAACTGAACTTTCCAATCAGCGTCGTGTTTATAGCTATATGGGCATGGCTTAGGTGTGCCGACAGTGAAAACGACCAGATGGTTCATCCAATCAACTGCCAAGTATTTTTTTAAAAGTACAGCCATTCACAAGCAGTTTCAATGTACTGCTCCCCAGATGGACTTGTGACAACAATTCCTCTGGCATGTCAGGTTAGTAATGTCACCCTGGAGCCCCAGAGTTGCACAGGGCGACCTGGACGGCAGAGTAAGGTGGATATATGTTGGATTGGAGGTCGCAAATGTTGCGCCGGTCCCCCGGAGTTGCACCGATCTGTAAACCTTCACGAGCTAGCTTTGTCTTGTGAAGTGCCTGATGTCGGCTACAATACATGAACCAATAGTACATGAACTCTTATGTTGATTTCAGGCAGACTGGGCTTCATAAAATCGTATTGGTGCCTCTCACAGTCCGTAATCGAGATTAGTCAGTCAAATCAATAGTGGCATTTGAGAACGCGAATCCCGGGCCCCATTTTTGCAGATTTAAAAAATCCAGGCCGGACACATTTTTAAGGCCGCAAAGAGAGAAGATACTGTATGTCTGGTAAAGAAAGGACATAAGGTCAGCCTAGTAGTACGATATAATTCAAGATCTAAAACCTTTGACGGACATTGCACCTATATACAGCTACCGGGACTGCTACAGTATCTGGCTAGTAGCATGTTGTGTAGTAATACATTAATAACCCTTACCAAGAAACAATGAGAGCACGTCCTTTGGTGAAACGACATACAGTATCTCACAAAAGTGAGTACACCCCTCACATATTTGCAAATATATGAGGGGTGTACTCACTTTTGTGAGATACTGTATATAATTTAAAGTAAAAACAAGCACCTCAGTGAAAGGAAAAAAAAACATTCTGGCACCAGCTGATTAGCGAAGTTCAACGTATTTAGATTAACATGGCAGTCAATGGAAAAAAGTTGCTTTTGGCACCAGATCATGAAATGGGCGCGCGCATATTGTGCTTCAACTCGTTGCAAAGTGTTGACGCCCTGGCTATTGGTAACATAGTTACATTATCTGCTAAAATGTATAAGATACTTTGTATACACACATGTAGCCTACACACACTTTATCTGTATAGACCAGAGCAACGTGACTTTAATTTGTAATAGTTTTGGCGTACGCGCCCTTTTTGGGGAAAACAAAGTGTAAAAATTACAGAGAAATGGCAGAGATTGGAGATAGAGGTTTTCATCCTTCATGAAAGTTGCTGTTTTATGTCTTATGTCACACATTGGTTCTCCTTGCTACCGAGTAAAGGCCAAAAGACATATTTTCATGGCTTCAGACTATTTAGGGAAACCTGGGACTCATATATATATACTGTAGCAAGTTGGTCTACTGTTGTGTGTGCTGGAAACTCCATTGACCATAATTCAAATTAGAAGGTTTCTAACCCTCAGAAACAGGTGGTAACAACCTGACATAAACTTTTAGTAGGTTTGCTCTGGTCTATAAGTCGTGCAGGCGTATAATCATCATGAGAGAACTGAGGTTTGAGGCTCTATTACAATAACATGTAATGCTGGATTGCCACTTAATTATTATAGTTCAGATGAATCTATAATAATATGTGATTCTTTCGGGCATCACATGACATCTCAAAGATTAATCTGTTAAAAAGAGATTAAATATTTAAAAAAAGCGGAATCTGTTAAAAACAGATTAAAGATAAAAAAAGATTAATCTGTTAAAAAAAGTAGATGGACGCATTGCACGTTAAGCAAAATATGTGTGCAAGTTGAAAACCTCGCAGGTTCAATAAACAATGTTTTCAAATAATTTTAATTGTAATTCTTTTAAGTAAAGGCCAACGTCTCAATCAACCCTAGAACTTGGTGAGTCAAAGTCCCACAAATACCCCCTTACCTGACAGACAGAGAGGGATGCAGGAGGGAACTGTGTTCAACAGAAAGCCAAGCTACAGGAGTGTGTGTGTGTGTGTGTGTGTGTGTGTGTGTGCATTCATCTTTTGTTTTAGACTGAATCAGCAGGAAAGGGGCAGGGGCACTGCCATTATGTGCCTAAGATGGCTCTTCTTCTGACAGTCTGACAGGTGCATGCATCATAGATACTTTCTGAAACTAAACTATTTTTAATGATTTCCTGTTAAATACAATATATATCCACAGTCTCCTGCCCACACACCCACACACACACACATACAAGTGCATTACCCAGAAAAACATATATATCCACTGGCACAAGACAATCTTACCGTAAGTTAACTTAAGTTCAACCCTCCTCGACTCTTTAGTTTCCTTATCTTAATATTAGTCCTCATTTTTAACCCACAGACATATAGCCTCATATTCACCCACAGACATATAGTCTTATATTTACCCACAGACATATAGCCTCATTTTAACCCACAGACATATAGCCTTATACTCACCCACATACATGCAGTACATATCCAACAACCAGGTCATGTGACACTGTACCAACTAACATGCTACAGAATATTCAGTGTTAGTCTGTCACCATTCACTCAAAACACATTTAAACATTGCCTACCATTCTGATTTCTTGTCACTACTGGCAATATGTACCGTAGGTATTCATGTTTGTGACGCATGCGTTTGTGTGCACACCGCACGTGTGCAGTGTCGCCGCGGCGACAGCAAGGAGTGTGTCTCCATCCATTGTAACTCCAGACACACCCCAGTGCAGCACTGAGACAGATTGCTGCAGAGAAGTTCACCACAACTGTTGCTGCAGTGTCTGGTCTTAGACCCGTGTTAAACCCTGCTCCCCTGTCCTATCTTGTGCCGCTATCTCCCCCCGTGCTCCAGTCTCTCCCGGCCATTTCCTTCTGGATCTTTCTGTATTCTTCCTCATCTTTCACCTTCCTCCTCCCTCTCAGAACATTATGTCCTCCTCTTTCTCTCGCCTATATAATTAGCTCCCTGTTTATTTCCCCAAATCCTTTTTCCTGCTCTTCTTCCCCTCGTTTCTTCTTACCATCTTTTCTCACCCCTCTCCTCTCCTCTCCTCTCTTCTCCTCTCCTCTCCTCCACTTACCGACATGTCTATCTTCTTGTCTCCTGTTGCTATACTTCACCGCCCCCCTATTTGGGATATCAAGTGAATCGTATAGCCTCTCCTGTTGCATGTCCTGCTTTCATATGCTGCACCCCCCATTGTGTCCTGCTACAGTTAGCTTACACTGCACTAGCTAGCTACCACGTAGGGTTGCATCAAAGGAGCATCCAGTGTGGAAGGATGTAAACGTTAGCGCGCAGACATTTGTGCATTTATTCTCAGTGTTTCTGTGTGCGTGCGTGTGCGTGCTCATGTGTGTGCGTGTGTGTGTGTGTGTGTGTGTGTGTGTGTGCATAAATTTTGGGAACATTCAGTCCAAAGTGGGCTCTGATTGGTTTACACTCCAGCGGTTGTGGTGGTGTTGATGCAGGCTCCAAGTCGCCCTGACAGCAAATCAACATCCTAACATAGACGTGTTTGCTGCAGTGCATGCACTTGGTAACATTAGATCGCTGTATTCAGTTCAGTCCCCATAACTGACTAATACCGCACCTTAACTTTAACATAAATGTTTATATTGTATACTTTCATTTATTTTATTTATTATTGACATTATACAGTATGGGTAAGAAAATATAATACAAAGAAATGTAGCAATATGGTGTAGAGAGGATAAATGTATTAGTGTGTGTGTGTGTGTGTCAATATCAGTTTTGCTCACTGCAGTTTGCATATCTCACTTGAACCCCCATATATCTGGATATGTTTAATGTCAGTATGATAATGGATCTATTGCAGGCTCCTTCACCCTGCCTACACCTTTGTTCTTATTGCGGTGCAGGCAATCACATCACAGCCTATAATGTGAAACATGGAAACCCATCACCAAGCCCAGAGGAGTGCAATACCCCTCTCTCTATGGTGTTGTTGCCATTACCACCTACAGTATATAGAGAAGGCATAGGGGTCTAGCGTTTCAAGTGCGGGTCAAGAACATGATTTGAGAGCGAATTATGTCCGAGACCAGGTCGGCCTCAGGGTCGGGGCTGAAGACCATGGCCGTGGCTGTATTCTATTTTACTCTACTTGACGTGTACTCTATTAGTCTCGAAACACTATGGTGTGCGTGTGTGTGAGATTGGCGCTCATTTGTCGCCGTCTCTAAAGAACCCTGTGATGACCAGACATTGGTCACGTGGGCGGGAACGCCTGCACCTGCTCTTCCAGGAGTAGCTTGAATGAAACCCTCCGTGTGCGATGTCTGCCGCTGAGACAAGCCCCCATCTCAGCTACCCAGTTCCAAGACTGTTAGAGAGAGACGCCTATCTCTCTGGCTCTCTGCTGCTTCTTCTTCTTCTACTACTCCTACCCCCCCCCCCATTCCTCATTTACTGTAATTTCCAGTGAACTCCAGTGCCTTCTCTCTCTCTCTGTCTCTCACTCTCTCTCTCTCTCTCTCTCTCTCTCTCTTGTCTTGCCAGTAATCATTTCCCTTCTTATCACAGCGCACAATCGTGTCTACGAAGAGAAAACAATCCTTTACCCCGCCACCACCTCAACCATCACCCCATATCCCTCCTCCATCTATCCAGCCCAAACCACGACCGCTCCCTGAAGGAGCTCCATGCATGGTGCACCAGTGCAGGGAGAGATGACAGAAGACAACGATGGGTATCTGAGGGTATCTCAGGACTCACGAGGCCCAGGTGGAGAACACTTCTTCACTTTTGACGTCTCTTTCTGACTTTCATCCCTGCACTGTCCTTGCACGTCGCTTCCTGGTTTCTGATGGGGCTTTATGTTCCTACACTGTTCCTATGTTAGATGGAGAAAAGTGTTCTCTCATTTGTCCTTTTTCTCCTCTATTGTTTTATCTATTGTCTATCTTATCGCCCCTGGCCAAGTACCCCTGTCTGTGTCCTTCTGTGTCCTTCTGTTTTCTCTCTCTCTCTCTCTCTCTCTCTCTCCATTTCCTTTTCGTACATGTAGGGAGACTATGTGTAACGCTTCCCTGGTCTCGCCGGTGTAGTACGGCCAGAGAGACTGCCCACATCCCCAGTGCCTCACGCCCTCACGTGCGATCAGGCCGATTGCCGTCAGCCGTGTGGGCGTG
>JAOEGT010059660.1:0-17871 GCA_025447795.1 Speoplatyrhinus poulsoni
TTACACTCATCATCCCAACCCTCCAATCACAAACAAACATTGGGAGTCCCATTCCCACCATCCCCAAAACACAAAACCTCTACCAGAGGACCTGAGGGTTCTAGTAGGATCATATGATAATAGCAACTCTGTTAAATAATCTGGACCAATACCATTAAGTGACTTAAAAAATAGTAAAAGGATCTTAAAGTCAATTCTGAAATTAACAGGTAAGGTAGTAGGAAGATGCTGAGTGGGCTATGGCTAATATCCAGATTGCATATTCATGGAAGAAGATTTTGTGTGTGTGTGTGTGTGTGTGCGTGTGCGTGGGGTCAGGGGGCTTTGAGAGGTGGATAGGCTGGTACACGGTGACATGGACGGTCAGATTACACAGGATGAGTAGTAAAGCTGGGAGATGAGTAGCATCTTGTGGCACAAAAGAGGACAGACAAAGCAAATGAGACCGGCACGACTATGGCCACCCTACCGGGGCTCACGTTGGAGCTTGTCAGTCACTGTCGGAGGGAAAAACCTGCATGAGCTTGGAAGCCATTCTCCTAGATAGACACACTTAAAAGTAGCTATTGCCATAGTTACTCTGAACAGTTGCCATGCAGATCGATGAAGCACGGCCATACTTTGTTAGAGATATCCAGAGTCGATGATGTTTGGTCAATCACACTTTGTAAGACTTGATCATCGACTCAACTTTGTTGGATGCGTTGTCCAGATTGAAATGAAAGATTGTATCTATGTGAGTGATAGTTGGTTCCATAGCGAGACCGAGATTGCTCGGCTTAAATCAAACATAAATCCATTCTGATGCTCTGCCATGTTCTTCTAATAAAGCTTGTAGGGCTTTGCCTTCTGTGTGCATATAGCCTGCTGATGTTATCCTTGAAGCGTTCCCACACAGCTGTCTATCACAGTGACAGCTGTCCACGAGGGGCTTCGTGTCAGGGAGGCTGACAAATGCGTTCTAATAAGCGGTTTGTGTGCGCACGTGTACTGTATTAGGTTCACCTGTCTGTTTTAAATGCAGGTGCGATGCCCGTGGCGACCGATTCACTTCCTTCTGTGCCATGACGTTAGGAGAGTTTGGGAGGTTTTTGAGCTCATGAATGCTGTCAGGGTATCTTCTCAAATTAACTGATGTGTGTGCGTGAGTACGCATGCCTACACATACCCTCCAGAATTCATGTAACTAACATGTACAACGTGCATTCTGATGTTGACAGACTAATTAGTCAATACAGTATGGCTGTGTCTTAACATACGGTACTTTGTTTGGTGAATGCTCACTATGTCTGGCTAATTTCCCCAGTGTTGAGGAAATAATCCTCCCATCTTTATTGAACACCTGATGGGTTGGAAGCTAATGCACTTGTAAGGGAATCTCTCCTTACAGGCCGCTGGCTGCCTGTTCTGTGTGCTGAACCAAGTGTTTCTACACAGCCCTGGCTATGTGAACGGGAACACAAACACATGGTGCAGACCGCACCACACAACACTATCCCAGCCTTGGCAATGTGCGGGGCAGGTCTTTTGAAGAAGCATTATATGGCATTGAAGGGAGAGGTGTGTTTGTTTTGATAGGGTTCAAATCAGAATCATTGATGCCACAGTGAGACTAGTGAACAGAGAGGGTTCAACAGACAGCACTTTGGCATTTTAGTGGGGGGAGGTCCATGGATTACACCATAAAATTGCCCTTTATTTCTCTCTGCGGGTGTTAATGGGTATTTTGAGTATATTACATTTATTCCCAAGTACAGTACCTAGATCAATCTGAGGCCACAGTATATCTACAGCCAACTGTTTTGAGGTACATTGATTGTTTCAGACCAGGCATGGTAGATGTAGCTGTCTGGGCGCTGCCTATTATCAGCCTCCACAAGAAAATGCCATTAGTGACACGGCCACTTAAGAGACCAGAAGCGTTCCTTTTTTGCTTCCATTGAAATACATTACAATGCTCTATCTTGTTATTATTACAGTATATTTGACACTACATTTAGTCTGCAAATGTAAACATGCCTTTAAAGCCAGTTATTTTATTCGTGAAGACCTCTTTAATATGTAAATAACAATTATAATAATATAAACTACATGTATATGCATGTATATAATGTAATAATACTATATTAACTACTGTACAGTACATAACAAACTGCATATTGTCATATTTAAGAGATAACAGCGACACATGTTAACATCAAACAAGCAAAAGGTAATGAATATACAATGTATAATATAGCTTCCATTTGTGTTATTGTGGTACTTTTCTGTGTCTCACTCTTTTTTTTGGACATTTTCTTCCTGCGTCATCTCAAAACTTTCACAAAAGATGTCTCTGTATAGGGGGAAATCTAAAATGGGTGGACCCACTTCCAATTAGGTGCTGAAACAACTATTTCTTGTGCAATTACCATTTTCCATCACACACAGCATTTTACTTCTATGAAAAGAAATCAGTGACTCAAGGCTGAATAGGGTTTAAATATATTATATATATTCAAAACCCTGAGTTTTTTTTGTGACTTGATTGACCTTTATTCATTAAATTGTCCATTTAGGGTCGCTTCAGCATTTAAACAATGACAGAGGGTTTTGTTCCCGCTAAACGGTGCCATTACAATAAGCCAATATTCTACGTAAATTTTCGGTCCTTTTATCCTACTCCTTCCCTCCCCAGCCTTCGCTTGTCTCTGCTATGTTCTGCTCCTGTCTGCTAATTAATGGGATGGAACATTTTCCAAGACCTCTAGACTGCTGTGCCGCCTGACAGGCTCAACGCCATGGCATGGAGCGCCCACCAGCTGCAGGAGCCCCAGCCTCCCGTCCGTAGGGTTATGGTTAGGGCTATCCCGTCCATGCCTAAACTACAACTGCCTGCGTGGACCCGAGCGGGTCCGAAATGGTTCCGCAGGCTGCTGCCGCTGCTGTTCTGTGCTGCCTGTGTTGTCAGCGGCGCACAACACAAAATATTGATGTTAGCACGTAGATACGGGCGTGTAGTACTGTAGCTTGCTGCTGGTGTCTCTGTTGGTTGCATTCTTCTTGTATTTGAGGGTATGGTAATTACCAAATGCAGTGAAGCCATTGTTATGGCCTTTGCTGATGCCATGCTTGAGACACATTTCATGTCTCTTAAGAATTGTTTGCCTCTAAACAATGACTCTGCACATGTAAGTGTTCACATATCTTGTCATTCAGAATAGATCATCATAGTAGAACAATCCTACCACCTTTCCTCAACAGCGTGCGTGTGTGCGCACGCACACGTGCATAGTTGTGTTATCCTGGCAGTTGTAGAAGTGGATTTCTGAAGGCAAATCCTCAGTGATTTTGACCTTTGATGGAGCGTGCAGCCTTGTGTGGTATCTCTGTAGGCCAAAAGGCCATCAGGGCAATTTGACCTTTCTGCTCTATTGCTCCATGCCGCGCACAGCTAATAGAGTCACTTAACAGGCATTAATTGAGGTCAAGCAGTGACGCGTGTACCTGTATGAGTCTGTGCTGTGCTGGTTGTTGGCAGTGTAGAGGGTCAGACTGCGGCCGATCATAACAATGACAATGAGACTGTGCGAGAGAGGTTGAGAGAAATGGAGATATACAGGTCACCTGTCAACAAGTGCCACCGGCAACCCACGGCATAAAAACACGAGCAGCTCAGCGCCCAACACGGCCGGCACTGTCAAGGGAATTTCAGCCGTTATCATGTCCATCGGGCTAGTCATCTAATTGCACTTTTATTCTTTATTCCTGCGTGTGTGTGTGTGTGTGTGGGGGTCTGTACCGGCCATTTGCAGTTTCTTTTGATAATGTTCATCTGCATTATTTCACAGTTTGCCACATGTCAAGCGAACACAAAGTAACACATGCTGAAGGCTTGCGTTAATTGGAATGTGCTGGGCTGTTAATGGTTTCTTCTGTGTGAGCAAAAATAGCCGGCTTTGTAATTAGTGCCATTGGAACAGGGCGGGGGAGTCCTAAGGGCTCTGTATATAATCAAGACCAATTCTACTAACAAGACTTGAGGCAGCACAACGCAAATATAAATCTGGAATGTTCTATTTGGTATGTAGAATAGGATTGGCGAGAACATATGCAAAGTAGAATACATTCCAAAACAATATATGCATGCATTAATTTAATAAAATGGAAATAATAATACAAAACAATGATTAAATAATTGTAAAACTCTTTTATAGTGTTCCACCCTTAATTGTGGCGCGTGTGACGTTCTCTCTCTTCATGTCATCCCTCAGACAGGATAGAAAATGGCGAGGTCTACCAGAGGAGGAGAAGTCCGCACCTCGGAGGCTCAGAGGGACAGGAAACAGGAAGTGCACCGCAGGAAGACTCAGGGAGAACGGGAAGCAGCTGGAGACGCATTGTGCTCCTCATCCTCGCCATAACCATCCATAACATCCCAGGTGAGAATGGTATTTTGTTCCATATCTGGCATTGTTATTGAGTATTGTGAAGGTGCCTAGGTGGTGGTAATATACTCTCTATTATATGCTGTTCTCATGGGATAAATAGTTGAAGGTATTAACTTTTATATAAATAATATCACATTTGTTTGATCACAAGTGTTGATGACTATGAGCTATGCTTGTGCAATTTTGATTGATTGGTTTGTAACATAGCAGGTATGATTGCATGTGAGTGATAACGTTAACATCAGTCTAGTCTTGGAACTGCTAGTCTAGCGGTTCCAAGTGTGTCAAAATGATTTGGTGAAATCCAATAAGTTTGTGCGTTCTAGTGTGTTATTGGTTTAATAAATGGCCATTGATTGACTGCTTTGCTGCAAATCACAGCAGGTGGATCATTGTCTGACTGATGAGTACACCAGCCTTTGTTAACATGTAGGTTTCAGTTATTAATATTTGAGCAGGTCGATCACACATCAGCATTTAGCGTGTGTGTGTGATTATTTTGGGTGGGTGGTGCTGGACTATGTTTTGTAAGATTACAGAAAGAATATTGCCAGGTAGAGTTGTGTATTCCTGTTTCCACAGTAACGTAAGATGGCTCTGCATTACCATATTCAACCTTTAGCTGTTCTAATACTTTTTGCTCAGTGTTTTTTAAAACCATACACATTCTCTGGTGACTATGATTTGGATTGTGATAGTTTGCGCTTGTTGCCAGAAATATGTTATATGCATTTGATTTGTTGATTCTAAATTCACAGGATACATTATATGCTTGGGTTGTTTTATGATGCTAAACTTTTAGTAACATGCATTTCAGTTTTGTAGCCTATTTGAACGGGATCACCAAATCATATTTTTCTGTAATAATAGCACTATTTGTTATTATGCAACACATGTATTTAGCACCTGCAATAAATAATCCAGACTTCTGTAGCATCCCCAGTCACAATTATCTGGCACCATCGCTGCCCTTTGTGTATTATTATTATTAATATCTGACCGCCCCTTTAAAGCCTTGTTTTGAGCAGAGTGTTTCATTGTATATCCATGCCTTAACCCACATTATTTTGACTGGCAAATAAAAGAGAATGCAGAACATTTCCAAACGCTTTTCAAACAATGAGAAATGAGGATGTGGTAAAAATATATTATTTAAAATTAAATAGATACTGGGGTTTATTGTTTATTATAACACAAATACTCATCTAATCCACCTACAATTCTATATCCGAAGTTGCAGATTAATCAAGTTAATGTATTTCTACCCACGTGTTATGGGAAAATATGAAATACGTAATTAGTTGACTATTGAGCTGTGTCGATCCAATCACATCAATTTGCAACTTTTTAATTAACAAGAAAGTGTAATTTGAGACATTTCACAGATTTTTGTGCAGAACTTTAATTATTATCCATTTATTCCATCAAGCAAAACTCACGAAGAAGTTTACACATGGTTTATAGTGATTGCTTTTCCAGGAAGTGAAATTGAGAGGAGAATTAGAAACGTGAAAAAGAAAAAAGTTTGAATGATTTATGGGTTCACCTCCTTGTGTGAATGGGGAATTTACCAGAGGGCCATACTACTTTATTGGAAGTTACACACAATGGATAATGGGAATTAAATTTGAACTTACTGTGTATGTACTGCAAATGTCTGAAACAAACCAAGTTTAGCTTGATCTTTTATTGCAAATCAACTTATTATTGTATTATATTGGTCATATTGGTTCAGTATTAGGGTGCAGGTACATACAGTAGACATCTGGTCAGTATATAGTCAGATCTATTTATTTGTAATCCCACTTGCCTCACATTAGTATGTAACTGAGGCTTCAGCGAGTATCCCAGGCACTAACAAGCCTAATTCGACAAGCTGGAAACTTGGAAACTGGCAAAGTCTAATGATTGACTGAGTGAGCCTAGTGACTGTGTGGCATGATGCAACAAATTGAATTGGTTCCCTGCGGCATCCTCAACCCAAACAGATGCCTGGCACACCAAGCAATAACCTGCTCTGACCCCGCCCGCCCCCTCGAGACCCTGACCACATGCAGCGTATTACAAACCTCTACTAAAACCCCTGCCTTGTTTAATGTAGCTTTCTAACCTTAGTAGACGTGCACGTGCTAATGTTTATGATTATTTATCAAAGACAGATGGCCCTATCAGACCAACACAGTTGTCGTTTTCCCGACCTGCGCCCACGTTGTTTAAATCGCAAATGCACCTGCGCCCATTTGAGCGCCCGTGTCGCGTGTGTGTTGGTCTAAACACAAAGTGTGGTCTAGCGCATTGCTATCTTGAGACGGAGGAAAGTGATTGCACAAGTCAGCACATTATCAATATAGTATCGCATGTGGCGGATATACAATGGGCGTACATTCTGCTTTTACACACACAGGGATGCACAGCCGAGCCCAAACATGCAAATTAGTAGTGGGTAAGTGGGTAGCCTACATCAGCATATTTTAAGGATCTTGGTGGAATCTTGCTGTGGCCTGGATTGTCTGCTCCAGCGCTTTCACAAACCCGCCGGTATAAGCAATATGCCCATGCTGCAAGTGGCACCTAGGTTTTTATAGGGCAAAATATGAGGAGGGGGTACAACACCTAGATTACATTCTATATTGTGTTTGTCAAATCCACAGAGAGCGACTTTAGAGGGGCTCAGGAGCGGCATGTTGCAGACCCTTGCTCTAGGCATTCCAATGTCTCAAGAAGCCAGTCCAAGTGTTTTACTGTATTATTTCATGCCAACGTGTGTATACTGTGCATGATATGGCATACAATAGAAGCCAACGCAGGTTGAAACAAAGTGTGGTTTATTATTATGAATATGTTATCCTAAAGTGCGTGTTCTAAAGTATCTCTCCAATGCTGCTGGAGAACCGCGGAGTGGCTCAGTCTCAATTCTGTTTAATGGCACCGACGAGGCATAAGCTCAGCATCGGCTCTCGTCCGACCAATGGACCTCCGCAGACGTATCGATTGAAGTGGCGTCCATGTGCGGGGGCGGACATGCATTTCTCCTGTTGGCACATTACTCAAGGGATTGGTCCTCCTTTGTCCGTTTCCCCAGCCACCGGCATCTCAGAAGGGATACTGACACTTGAGATCACATCAGATGAAAGCCTGCCACAACCTTTGTTGCAGTGACATACGGGTACAAACACCAGTGCACAGAGCACACTGATGCAAAGAAACACACACACAGCAGCGCTTTATATAAAATGGACAGGAAGAGAAAGATGTAAGAGAGTCTCGGGTTTTGGGCACTATGTCCCTATAGAAGCTGTACCTCTGGAGAGAGAAACAGTTGCTTTTTGCTGAATACCAGCCCTTAATTGAGGAGATTCCCTTTAACAATAACCCCCAAATCCCTCCGTGACAGTGTGAGGACAGAGTTGTGACGGGAGCTTCAAGACGTCCAGCCACACTGGCGGCTGTGCTTTGGGCTTTGATTAAGCCAATAGCGATGCTCTCACACAGCGGGGTCTGTCTGTGACAGCTGGCTGCCATAGCTCTTAGTTCAGAGAGCGGCATCGGTCCACATTCTACATGGGAACAACACCCCTTGTAATTTTATCCTCCAATGAGGCAAGGTGAAATAAAGCCTTTTAAAGCAGATATAGAATACTTACGTAGCAGAATTGTAGTTTAAACTAGTAACCGAAAGGTTTGAGTTTAGAATGTTTTCTTTAATGCAACCAACCTGTTGAGCGTGTGCAGGAGGTGGGGTGGCCAGGGAGTTGAGAGCAGATAAGGAGGTGCTGGGAGAGCAGAACGGGTAATGTCAGGGGAAATGAGTGCGATGGATAAGGAGGGAGGGAATTAAAAGAAAGTGATGTGGGACTCTGCTGTAACAGAGGGCAGTCCATAACACTTTGCTCAGGCCTCAGTCTAAACAGCTGAAGCTAGGGGTAGGCATTGGAGAGCTGACTGACACACACACACAAATCCTTCCACTTCTCAGTGGGTATATTGTACCAGTAGCCTGGCTCCGCCCGACTATGCTCTCAGCTCAATTTATTTATCTGAGATTACAGTCTGGACACCCTGATCATATTAGCGTTCGCACAGCAACCCTGCTGGTGGCCCAATCAGCATGGGTTAGTGAGTTGACGTTGAAGTCGAGCGTGTTTCATAAGTTAGTCTAAGTTTTAGTTGTAACCTTACCGAAGCTAGCTGATTTTTATGCTAGTTTGTTGTTGCTGTACACAAGCCATAAAATGTTTTCCGTATAATGTGCGTGTTTGTGGTGTCACGCATTATCTCAAGGCATTTTGCTGATACACTTACTGGCCATACACGAGCATATCGACACCAAACAGCCTCTAAGGCCATTGCTACCCAGCATCCTCTTGCATTTATGTATTATTCAGAAACAGACGAAGACATATGTGCCAAGATAGGGTTGTTTAACCTCCCCACGGCTGGTCTGATAGCGTTAGCAGATTGAGATAGATGGGGAAAGGGGCCTTGCTGTAAACCTGCTGGGTACTTTCCACTCTAATGAGCCTCTCTTTCCCAGTAATGGCCTACTGTGGGCTGATTAGAATTACCATGCACCATTATAAGAGGCAAGAGATTCTTATGGATGTTTGTAAGCCCATGTGAGGACAGGTGGTAGATTTGACAATTCACAAAGCCATTCACTCTGCCGTAGTGAAGAGCGGCTGTAACTTTCAGCCACTGAACATGCACAGGATTACTTATTACTTATTACGTATATGTTGTTATTGCTGTTCGCTGTGTAATTGGTCTCCCTAAGCCCTAGTTAGACGGCCAGCATAATGTAAGACCCCTTTGGTTGCGGTTTTTAATGCTGAACATTATTAGTAAATATTACTGGATGGCACAGTTGAAGGGAAAGCACTGGCTCCAGGGAAGTGATGCGGTTTATGTATCAGGAGAGGTTACTATAGTAACAGACACTGCTGTCTGTGTGGCCAACACCACCCATGATTTCTGCATCTAAAATGGGGGGAAAGGCATGAACAAATCCACTTTTAATAAAATAAGATTGGGTTCAATCCTCACAATAATTGCTAACATCCTCGACAGCCACGCGTGTCAAATGGAGGGAAGGAGAGGTGGAGTTTGGCGTTGTCATCAACACAGCAGCGATAGGAGAATCCATAGCAATCCACCCTAACAGTTATCCTTGTTGACAGGTGTCCATTCCAAATAGCTAGACAGGCAGCGATGTGCCGGGCACAGCGGGATTGAAACGGGGAGCGCACGGTGGTCAGTGCTTAGCTCGGTCAGGGTCCATAGAAGGATTGGGTCGGCGTACCGCATCGAGCGCTTCAGACATGACATAACAGAGAGAGGTGGCTCATAGCGCGATGAGACAGTAGCCTGTGGTGTTGCTGTAATCACTTAAGAGCCTTATGGTCAGACACACACCCACACACATGGAGACGCACATTACTGTGACCTTTTCACTCTGGGTCCCAGCAAGGTGTATGTTAATGCATGGCGGGCAGAACAAATGGCATGTGAGGGGAAAAGGATTAGTGAGAGTAGGATCAGATGGGGACGCCCCACACAGGAAGCAGCTAGACATCTATTAAATAAATGAGCCAGCACACAGCCACCTTGCACCTACGCTACACTATAATGTTGCACAAGAAACCCAAGTAATTAAATCAAATAAAAAGCAATATTCAAATTTTAAACCATTGCCTGCAGCTTTCTTATCTTATGATTAAATAATGACATCATAATGCCTTGTTTACAGTATGTGACGGAGAAGTACTAAGCAACCATTTTTTCACGAACCTTCAAACTTCCATTGTTTTAAAAAAAAAAAACATACTTGTCTGCAAAGCTGTGCGACGTCTCTACAAGCTTTCTTATCAACGCGTGTGGGCACGCAATAATCATATTATTCTGGTGTTTAAATATAAATAAACGTCAAACATTTCATACAGAATGGAGATATGCTATGTTGCATGCGATCTTATATTAAAGGGGGGGAAAGTATAAAGTGAAAGGTTTAAGAAAACTTCAGTATTGGTTTTACTAAAACCAATGTGTCTGGCAAGCATTCATCTTTCAGGAAGATGAAAAAAGCCCGATGCGTGTGTTATCTCAATAATTTCTCTCTGGGAAAGAATGGAGCCACAGTTAAACAGTCTAGCAAATAATATGAAGTGTGCATCTTAAGAGGCCAGAGTCAAAGTAAAGGAAGTTTATTAAGAATATTAGATAATAAAGTTTAAAACAAGGGAAGTTGAGAAGCCCAGAGACTGTAGAAGATAATTGGCTTTCTGTTGGAGCTGATACTGAACACTCTCCCTTTAGTGGAGAGTAATACCCTAAAATCAAGCGTGGCCAGTGGTTCAATGTAATGAGGGTTGCCTATTATATGGCCACTAGGGGCAGATCATGCATGTCCATGTATGCTTTGTCCTTTTGGGTGCATTTGTATCCAAACACAAATGCAAACATGCAAAATACAAATTTTCCTGACACATAATTCACATTGTACACATTCAGTATTTGTACACTCAGTGCATAGGGATATAAACTGTCCAAAACATCATGGTTTATAATCTTTCTACTATAGCAGACAAGTATCTTACACACTATGTTTTAATTATCATTGTTTTATTGACATTTCTCTATTCTCAGAGGGCTTGGCTGTCGGGGTAGGATTTGGTGCCATCGGAAAGACCTCATCTGCTACTTTTGAGAGTGCTAGGTAGACTATATATAAATCCTAACGTTTTATTATATTAAGGCTTCAGTTTTAAACTTTCAAATGGCAGTAAAATAAACAGCACATGGCTCTCAGAAAGGCATAAGCAATTTCCCGATAATAGTTCCCAGTAATGTTCAGTGAGCAAAACCTTTGACACCCACTAGTGTCTTGCTTCCATCTAGTGGTGGTGTTTTGATACTGCATTGTTTTGTATAATAAAATAATAAATAAATGTAGTTATATGATGATGTGTGATCCGGTATGATTTTGCAATGCTTTTTTTTTTTTTAGGCCATATTGTTTTGTTAAATGTTGTGAGATTCATAATTCTGTATTTCTTTCCTAATACCTAAGACAATATTATTTTTATTTTCTTCAAATTACCATAAAACCTATCTTTTTTTGTTGTGTTGCTGTCCTTCCCTAGAAACCTGGCCTTTGGTATTGGTATTCAGAACTTTCCAGAAGGTTTAGCAGTGAGCTTGCCTCTGCGGGGTTCAGGCATGTCAACATGGAAAGCCTTCTGGTTTGTAGAGCAGTTTTTTTTTGTGTGTGTAAATTGTAATGTAAAGAACCAATGATAAGAGAAACTTGGAATGTGGGCTCTCTGAGCCTATCAGATACTATTGAAAGAGCTAAACTGCTGTAGTACAGTACAATACAGTAGCTTCAAACTTTCTTGCCATTCCCTCAGGTACGGCCAGTTGAGTGGGATGGTAGAGCCCATCGCAGGCCTATTGGGGGCAGCTGCCGTGGTCCTAGCAGAACCTCTGTTGCCCTACGCTCTGGCGTTTGCTGCCGGGGCGATGGTCTATGTGGTGGTGGATGACATCATCCCCGAGGCTCAAGTCAGGTAAGACTGTCTGGAAAAATAACACTGTCTAGGTGAAAAGCATGCAATATAAAGGGGAATTTCCACTGCTAATTCCATCTTCAGGCTTGCTATTGACGCCACTCTCCTCTGCTTGTTCCTAACACTGTGTGTCACTAGTGGGAATGGGAAGCTTGCGTCCTGGACCTCCATCCTGGGTTTTGTGGTGATGATGTCTCTGGACGTGGGGCTGAGCGGATAATTGCCATGGCCACACACCAACCAGCAGAGCCTGAAACACACTGCAGTGTCATCAGAGCCTCTGTGATAGCCATTAAAAGGAACCTGACATACCAGACTCTCGCAGAGCTTTTTGTGTAGGACCAAGTTTTGACTACTGAATTCTCAAAGCTAATTGTCTTTTAGAATTTGAAAGTCAAATATGCATTATAATACATAGTTTTTGTTATTATAATTTTAATTTTGTTTTTATTTTTTTTATTTATTATATACAAATAAGAATATTTGAAGCATACTTGATCTTATGATTTATCAGTGCTATGGCAATGGTTGTTTGTTGTTTGATCTCCTTTACTTGGACAGGTGGTGTGAGATTTTCACTGCACAGCTGCAAGACTCAATGCAAAATGATTAATATACAGTAATTGACTACTTATTGGGTGAAACTTGATCAAAATGTACTTGAATCTTTTTTTTTTTTTTTTTTTTTACTGTTCAGACAAATTAATTGTAAAACTATTTTTAAAATGTGAATAGACTTGTCTTTCTGTCATGTACACATGCACTTGCGTTTTGAGGGTCTTTTAAGAAGCCTAATGATTGCACAGAACATGTTGCAGAGTGCAGATTTCTCACTTTCTATGGCACACACACACGCACACGTGGAGTTTGCATATGGATAGTGTCCTCAGTCTCTAAGCAACACTGTTAGCTTTGCATATCTCTGTCTGGCCAAATGCACATGCAATATGGATGCTATAACTACAGTAGTTATCTGTGTAGTAATTTGTTTTGTCCCTTCCCTAATGTGTAGGGGTACAGTATGAAAAAATGTAATAATATTGTTTAGGTTCCTGCACAGAGGGTAAAGAGATCTGGGAGAAAAAGAGCTGATGGCTTATGAGTGCATGGATTGTAACAGTATAACAGACTGTTCTATGGCGTGAGTGTGTGTTTGTTTGTCTGTCTGTCTGTGTCTCAGGCATAGAACTACTATACACAGTATGTCTCTGAAGTTGTATGATAAGAATGTGAATACAAGTATTTCAATTAGTTTGTGCATCGTTTGTGCACGCAAAACATACATTTGTGCACAAAACATTCAAGAGCAATTAAACATCAAGGTTTTGGCAATGGTGTGATGTCCTCAGCCTCCTATTAATGTTAAAATTATTTTTATCATCGTTAGTGCATCGTCTGTGCATGTTTGTGCAAACAAAACAAACATTTGTTATTATTATTTGAGGTTTTATTTAAGTTTATTTTATGTTTGGCTTACGCTGGAATGGGCTGAATCGCTCAGGCTTAACATTGAACTTGTTATTTCTCTAAAATGGTTTGCGCACACTTTTATTATATTCACATTCTTGTCATATGGGGTGCCAACTTTACCGAACATTTTTTATTAAACCTTTATTTTACCAGGAGAAAGACTCATACAAATCTCTTTTTCAAGAGTGTATGAAGGAAGAACATAAATATGTGAGGGTATTGTAGTATAGCCTATTACTATTTTTGTTTTTTTCTATTACATGTTTTTCACATAATCAAGCCAAGGCGATGGAGTTTCACGTTGAATAACATTATCCTTGTATTATGTTTATTTTAGTGAAAAACTGAAACGTGTCAATTTGACCCGAACACCACACACAAGGGCTAAAACACAATTTAACTCTTAAGTGCATACAATACAATGAGTTTCATTTAAATTATTTTTTTGGGAGCTAAAAGGCAGCCTAGTAGTTAGGGTGGATGACTTCTACCTATAAGGTCCTGCAACATGCCTGTTCTGTCAACACACAAATATTTAGCAAGATGTCTAAGAATACTTATACTCTACTTGTACTCAGGGATGGACAAAATACATCAACATTTATTTTAAAATAAAATACCAGATACCCTAATTCTAAGTGTATCAAAATAAATGACTAAATATAGCAGACACTCAATGTATCTTAATAAACTACTGTATTTTTGTATTGTAATAATACAAAATACTTTTGCAATCACTTCAGAAAGTTATCAATCACCTATTTGATCTAGCCTATCCATAGCAATCTATAGCCATTCACCTGTAAACTGACTCAGTATAGTCAGTCATTGTAGAGAAAGCTTGTTGATATTTAAGCTTGATCAAAATGAAAACAATTCCCTTCTATGATGCTACCTCAGAAATACCTAGGATTTTGTTGTTTGTGTGGTCTGCACCACTTTGCTGATTGGTAATATGCTGCCCAACAGTTTCAAAATTAGCCAGAGGTCTAGGCCTATCAGGATGCAGCAACTGCAAACTTTCCCCAATGGAGGTGTCTAGACCCTGTTCAATGATTTTTGGGTCTGGCTACACCAGGCTACCAATCAGAAGCTGCACCAGGTAAATATCTCACAAAGTATTTTATAGTAGTTTTAAACTACTAAATTCAAAACACTAAATTATTTTGATAGAAAATATAAAGCCATTTGCAACAACCCTATCAAATACAAATTACAAAATACTATTCTGTATTTAAAATACATGTATCGTAATATGGCCCATCCCCACTGTAAGTCACTTGATCAAAGTCAGCTAAATTACCTTTTTTTTTTTTTTTTTACTGTATGAAATCTAGGGCATGACCTGCAAGCATTACAATCTATTTCCTTCAATTATATTGTTTTCTTGATGCTCTAATTTTACCATGTAGCGTACAGTGTTAGGTAGTAAATAGTTACTGTAATATCACTTTGTTCAGTAACTAATATTGTAACTAATTACTATTTCCAAACCAAATAATATTACTATTACTAATCTAAGTAATTCTGCATTACTGCGTTACAAGAACAATATTTCTGGTCCTAGCAAACTTAGTAGGCTAATTGAACCGACCTGTCCAATCATCTGGTTTGAGAGGCGGCAATGTTTTCACTTTGGCTGATTGTTGACTCCTAAGGTTAATTATTGTTCCAATAAAGAGGATCCAATTCTAAAATGAGCTGGCTACACAGGTTGTGTAGTGATAGTGAAAGTAATATAGTAATGTAACTAATTACTTTTAATACCCAGTAATGAGTAATATTACTTTTTGAAGGAATAAGTAAATAGTAACTTATTACAATGGACCTTTTACCAGAAGTGAGTTAGCCACGCCTGTGCGTGGGTCTGTCAGACAGCTGACCCACATGGCTCTGAGCTGACCATTAACATCAGAGATGACCATCATTGTGTCATTAATAACGGGAGAAAACGACAGGATATAGCTACCTGATGGTTTCAATTTCTTATTTAAATCTAGTAGCCTACTATTAAAAGAAAACCATTTACTGCAGCCGGTTACCACGGCGAACACAGTGATTCTGGTTTATCTGACAGTGTGGCGCGTATAGAAACCTGTTTTGGCCTTCTGATTAGTCAGATTTGTGTGTCAATAACACTCTGGAGAAAGGTCCATTCATGAGTAACTTACCCAACACAGGTAGCGTGTAATAATGGGTTACCTCTAAACTCAAATTATTAAGCAATTCATGTACCCAAGCTGCAGCTACTGTACCAGTTGCATTTTTGCATAGCATATGTACTGTAAGACTCTGCAGCCAAGAAGATAAACACACACACACACAACCGTACAGTAGTGTACACATCTTGACACATTTAATGTGTTAGTCACAGCAGTAGCACAAGGACACCCAATTTAAATAGAAAATAACAAAATGCTCGAACAGTCAATCCAAATAAAGGCTCAATGAAATAAAATCATAATATGATCTACATCACTTAATTCCAGTTTACATTTACTTTACAGGGGTCTACCAGCAGGTCAGTCTGCTACACAATTGTATGTTTTGCTGTATTGTGCTGCAAGAAGCTAAGAATACTTGAGGGCATTCCAAGCTGGTCAATATAGTGGATCTGGTCAATTTGCTTCAGGTGTGCTCGGATGGCCAGCCGGCACTGGGACGCCAGGGTCTTCGGGCTTCCTGAAGTAGATGAACACAATTGATGGAATGATTACTGTAAACACCATGACAAAAAGCTCTTTCAAACTGCATCCTAACGCAGGTTAGATGCTCTTTAAAAATGTAAAAAGGGGCTAAATGATCTTAACATGTTGACACAGTTCCCTGATGTCTGAACGTAATGTCTTTGACATGCTCAGGTCAAAATACCACGAGGAGAAAAGTACATTGGCAACCTTCTCACCCCTGTCCAAAGCATGTATGCATTATAAGAACCAATTGTCATTGTAATGAATACCCACAGAACCACAGCCTTTAATGGAATGGAATGGGGGCTGAAAAGCAGTCAGCTAATAAAATGAGTATACTGGGTGAAGTATGACCATCACCTCTTTCTCTCAGCAGCAGCTCCACGGCCTCATTCTGCTTGGTCGACTTCTCGATAATAAGCGTAGGGAGGTAAACATTGGCCCCGAAATCGATGAGGAGCTGGATGTACTCCACACCACAGCCATGTCTCAGACACATTTCCAGGACAGTTTTGGGCTGTTTGATCTTACTCAGGAGTTTGGAATCTGTGCAGTTGTAATCTGGATCTGCGCCATAGAGCAGCAGAACCTTAAAGCACTCCATGTGTCCGTAAACAGCAGCGAGGTAGAGCGGGCCGCTGGAAATGCTAGCACCTGACGTCCACAGCGAGACTTTGGCCCGAGAATTGACCTCGGCACCGTGCTTAAGCAGTTCTTTGAGTATCTCCACATCTCCCTCCCTGGCTGCGGTGAGAACGGGGGAGCAGTTGTTGGAGGCGCTGCCGTTCGGGTTGGCCCCTGCTCTGAGGAGCGCTAACACACACTCCAAGTACTTCCCGCAGACTGCTGTGAAGAGTGGCGTTTGCGCCTTGACGTCCGTACAGTCTATTTCGGCGCCGTGAGCTAGCAAGACCTGCAGACACCTGAGGTGGCCTTTAGATGCCGCCATGCGAAGAGGCGTGCCGGTGATGCCCCAGCCACCTCTGCAGTTGATGACCTTCTTGTAGATTTCTTGAGAGAGCATCTCATCAAGGAGTCTGGCATCGTTTTGCGACACTGCCTGTCGGAGTTGGTCAATTTCACAGCTACTTTCTTCCTCTGCAGAGGTTTTTAGCTGGAGCATAGAACCTGTTTGAAATGTGTACATAATCGCAGATTGGGATGATTAAAAAGCAAATTACATTAAAACCAAATGATGATTTGTGTCAGCATTTTAACCCCGCAAAAAAAAAACGGAGATGATCGAATTTTGTTTAGTATATTCATCAATTCAATCGTATTTGGATACAACAATTGCGGCAAACAACTGATGACGCCAAAATATTGGCAGCAACATGATATTATGCAGTTTAATCAATACGTTTGACTGAATATGAAAGCTTTGTATACAGGCCTAGTCTGCGTACGGTACTGTACCTACTGTAGCATTGATGTTATCTGCAAAAACAAGCTTCTTCAAAACAAACATACAAAACAGACTCGATTTAAATGCATTAAAACGACGTGTATGATACTCGCTTCGAGCTTATAACTGTATTTTTCATCGATAGTGATACAAAATAAAGAACATAATACATATTTGTTTACCTCAATGTGTCTCACTTGCTCTGTCATCAATGGTAGGATTCTTCGTCGCTTTTTCCGGTGTTACGCCTAATTCTGTGTCCTGCCGAATTCAGTGACCCTTTCGAAACGAAGTATGTTAAATAAAGCAGA
>JAOEGT010059669.1:0-17869 GCA_025447795.1 Speoplatyrhinus poulsoni
CCACACGTGGCAATCTACAGTATGCCATGTTGTACACTGCCTATAGTTCACACTAGTTGTATTATAGTTGTACTGCATTTCTCAGACAGTATTTACATAGTATATTTACACTGGAAAAATCTAAAAGTTTAAAAAAATGTGTCACTCATTATATACAGTATGTCTCAGTGAATTCAATATGCATACCTGTAGTCATTTTTAGGAAACTAAAAGTTTTCTCTGCCAAGTCCAAACAGTAAGAGGAATTAAGGGTTTATCTCATATAAGAGATACTACAGTATACATCCAGTTATTTTTTAGGAGAAATTACAGCAGTAGTGTAGCTATGTATGAAGATTAGCGGATGCTAACCTTCATATGCCCTCTGCATATGCCAAGGGTTTCTTCATTATGGTTTATGATCCAGACAGCATGCATGAAATGTGAGAAGTCATGAATTTCGACCAACTACATGCACTTTTCATTTAATCCAGATGCAATGCAGTCTGGGTCTCCAAGGCTCCTTTAGAACATCTGTTTTTTAAAAATGTTGTTAGGTATACTCTTTAAGGTCGAGCCAAGTTAATGTACATATCATTTAATCACATTATATTCTCAAAGCAATGCCCTGCATTTGACATGGAAAAATACCACAGCGCACCTTCTCATTACCCATTGTCTCCCATGTAGTTGCCTCCAATATTTCAGTATATACATTATGAATGCCTTTTTCACGCACTGAATGCGTTTTTCAGTAAACCTGCATGGATATATGAGCAGTGTGGTTAATGTGGCGAACCCACACTGTAGGCGTTGCCGTCACGCTCACGTACAGCCAAACATGTGGTTTAGCTTCACAATGCCTTGGGATGCCAAATAGTGACATTGTGCAACTTGGCTGTTAACACGAGCAGGTATGGGATTATGCGTCTTGCTTGTGGGATCATTCTTCGTCAAAACATTGGTTTTGCATCCCTGAGATTTAACCTAGTAAACAGGTTAAAAATTAACCAAAAATGTGTATAATTTATACTTTACTATACTTTTTATACAATTTTTATACAATAAAGTAAACATTTTTATACAATAAAGTAAACAAGTAAATAATGACATTCACCATGCTCTTTTGGAATGCATTCATGGCCATGTAGTGTTCTACATATGCATAGTGAATTTAACCATAATTAGAGTAAATGGAAGCATTGGTGGGCCCCTGCCAACCTTACACCTTGTTAAAATGTCTGGTTAGAGCACTGGTTTGCTGTAAACCACTGAAGCCAAATCTTTTTTTTTTCATATATAAATCACAGCAGACATCATTCTTGGAAAAGGCTGAATAATGTGTCAAATGCTAGGCTGTTGAAAATGAGAGAGGTTTCAAAGATGGGGAAAAACGTCTCTATGTCAATGATAAAACGTAATGCTGTTTTTGTTTCCTTGTGGATCATGATGTACAAATGCTCAGACAGACACACACACAAGATGCAATACAGATGAAAGCTTCCAACACCATGTGATGGTAGATAGCGCTGGTAATTGGGACCATTGAGTCTTGCACATAAGATCACCATATCACCACCATTATGTACTAGTAATGTCATCCATTACTTAGAATATTATTATATTTATATCATAGTTATACAACTACTGTAAATGTTTTGTAAAACCAGCAAGCAATTCAAGACATTCAAATTTGTTTGATAATTTGTTCTATCAGCTTTTACACATGATATTCTTACGCAAAAATGCACCAAAGTACAGAATATTACCAAAGCTGTGTCATATACTTTAGGGAAAGTGTTGACAACATAGTCCACTTGTAGCAAATGTTGTGCCTTAGTAAGAGTGAACGTTTATTACAGTCAAACAATTTATAATCCAATTTTTACATAATTGAATTGATTAGAATCGAAAGGAAACAATACCATATAGGCAAGAGACATTTTCAAACGGTTTAATCGTTCTCATCCAGACGGTTCGTGTTTATTAGATAATGCCTTATATCTTTCAAACATTGCTGCATGATTGTGCAGCTCTAATCACCAAAAAGCAGCCAAACGGTTTCCCTGCCAGCGGTCGACACAACTGATCATGTTTAAAAAAACGATCTGACCTTTAGGGTCAAATTATCTCAATTTCACTTGATTCAAGTGGCTCAGCACCCAGCAAGGTCGGTAGAAGATGGGAGGAAACCTTTTACATTTCAGCTGCAACTTTCAGCTTTCTATTTGGTTGAGAACGTTCAGTACAAAGAAACTATGCCAGTTGTCAGTTACGTCTAATTTCTTATCCTGGAATAAAATTAAATGAATAGGCAAATACGCTAGTTGTCTTCTTAGTTTTTGACCACGTAAGAGTTAGTCATAATTATTAAACTACTCCAGTAAACTATCAAGTAAACCAGTGATGGTCAATTATATTTCAATATCACCAAAATTACCATGTTGTTTTGTTAAACACTTTCATGTGGATGGGTGCACACACAAACACCATTATATAAGCCCTACAGACAAGATTGTTGTATTATTGTGTTCATCGTTAGCTTGATTATGAATTTGTATTACAGTCCAACTGTATGGTATATATTATACGGTATAGGTTTACTCTATCCCTGTTTAGACTGAATACCCCTTTACCTGCAAGTTAAAAACATAATTACTGAGATTTCACAGATTAAATAAGTATAAAAGTTGTGCTTAGGGGATATTATAAGGTTGTTAGACTTTGGTCCATACATCTTGCTTTCCTGCAGACCCACTTTAATCACCACTTCAGCGGTTACTGTACTCTGACAGCTACAGCATGGGCATTCATTTGTCACTTCATGGAGGCCAGAGCTGCAGTTTTCCATCAGAGAAGCAGCTGAATGTGCAGAAGCCATAGAGCATTCTGCCGTCACAGATCACAAACTTCCCTTGGGTTGAGTCCCACGCAGAGCCCCATCTCGTTCTATTTATATGCTGAGCTAGCAACATATTTATGATTCATGTTGTATATTTTTGTTCATTCTCATTTTTGGAAAAGCCCTGTAATGATAATGCAAGACTCAGATGTATTTCTTTAGATACATAAATTCCACTTTACTTCCATTTACTTATAAAGCAATCCACACTTTGAAGTGAAGTTATTGATAATTTCAGGTTTGCAACTGCATAAACAATAAACTCCAGCGATGCAGATCACCCAACTCAGCACTGCACTGTTTTCTCTGTTTCTGACATTTACAATTTTGCACATAACCAAAAGCAGAGATGCTGCATAGTTTCAAATGTACCCACATTAAGCAGTTCTCCCTTATGATGTTTCACCTTATTAATAATGCTATTTTACTGGCATTGATTTAGTGGAATAGACAGTGAATTTGTGAGTATGTTTTGTTTTTGTTTTTAGTTTTGCAAATATCACAAAAAACAATACTGCATGTACTATTGTTGCATTTCTGCCATTCTCTATTAATTACTTTCTCCTCTTTCCCTAAATCCCATAAGATCCAACAAACCTCACATAAATGTTCATGAATGTAAAAAGAAGAGTTTCATCATTTGCAGCTTGCTTATTCAGTGAACACATTTCTCGAAATCAGAAAGACAGTTCATTGTTTACCGCAGTGGCAAACTCTGTTCTGTATACTTTTCTCTCTTTTTTTTCTCTTAGATTTTGCATTTCCAAAGACACCACCTCAGCTCTGGGTTCAAATGAGGTCAATGGAGTGTTGGGAAATCACTGTGAGACCAGTCAATAAAACCTGAAACAACAAAGCTAAAACCGTCCATACATTTTTAGTTTACAGACAGATTCATCTCGTGGGACATGGAATCAATTATTAATTACTTTAATACATTTAACTTTTCAAAGCAGAAATGGATGTATGTTGTCTACATGAATTTCAATTATTACATTTTCAAAGTGTCTAGCAAGCCTCTCCAAATGTGGCATACTCACCATACCTCCAGCACAGCAACACTCACATGGGAATGGGCCCATATAGGGAGAATTTTGGGAATGTGTGAATAGTTAAAGGCCAGTTTTACATGCACACATATGCACATAGTCATAACCCGAATCTCACACATGCCAACTCCGCACACAAGAGTTTCAGGCCTCACATCCCAAGGAGAGGAACTTCATCCAACAGGATGATTTGATTTATGATGGAAAAGGTGCTGTCCTCCAAAGGACACGTCAAAAATGGAATCTCAGACAGATTTTTTTTCCCTAGGTGTTCTCATTTTCAGTAGCCTCCACTATTCTAAATCAGTCTGGATATGTTTGTTTGTATGTTTATGTGTTTTGAGATATAATCAAACTCCTCGACTATAGATTCCAAGAAGGTTTAGACATTTTCTGACAGGGTTTGAATGTCTTTCTACTGAACATATCTAGAGGTCAGAGGTCATCCAATCAGGTGACATATATCTGAATGGAGATACTAGTGTGGATGCATGAAGGAATAATTATTGAACAATTTGTGGAACTTCTAAAATACTGCAACCTATAATGGTTTCATTTTTTTTTTATAAGCTTAATAATGGCAATGGCCAAAGAGTTGAGAGGAACTGCTGTAATATAAATAAATAAAAAATAAAAAATAAATAAAAATTATAACAAATAAATAAATAAATAATAAATAAAAACGTAACAAATATAAGGTTTTCAAAAAATACCTTATACAGTACCTACCTAAATGCTATATTCATATTTTAAATCAGGGTATACTGTGAAAGAGGAAAGGGAATAGAAGCATGACTGCCCACAGCAACTGCTGTAGCTAGCTATCATAAAAGCATGACGCAGCAAATGCTGTAGCTAGTTATCCTCCCCATAAATATTGCAAATTTTTTATGATTTAAAATGTTATATTGTGCATGTTCTTTACATCTTATAGTGTAAAATAAAAGTGAAGTATGATCCTTCAGCTAGTTGTGAATAAATAATGTGGCACATTAAATAAAATAAAAACCACAACATTCATTTGCCAATGTTTATCTCAGTATCACCCCAACAACAGGTAATTATCTATGGCTAATGCTTGTGGGTTTACATGATGGCAGTGGCCTCTGCTGTGGAAAGATGACTAGAATCAGTGTTTACACTGCAGATTTACTCAGTCATTGGAAATGTAGCCATACATGTAGGAACATCTCTACCATATTTCTTTGCAACGTGGAAAGCTGCCTAGATAACCAGCTATGGCTTTTCATTCACAATGGCAATGCATCTGTTCAGAGGAAATAAGCACATGTCCTCATGTGATCACCATTGCACGTGGACGTGAACATTGTCTAAAATTAAGAGTAACAAATTGTCATTTGTATAAACAAATGTGAAATCGGGCAGGATAGGTTAGCAGGTCAAAAGGTTGTGGATTAAATGTTCAATCCCCAAGCCTATAACCAGCCTGAACGCATACATAATGCTAAAGATATTTAACCCTATGTCAGATTGGATAACAGCAACTGCTATATTGTAAAACATATGAATACTTTTTAAGAGTTCAAATTTTCATTTAGATGCTGCTGCCTCAGAGCGGTGATGAGGTTCTGTCAGATATTATCCTGTTCAGGGTAACAAACATTATCTGACTTAGTGACATAATGTATGCTGTAGTATGCATCAACAGGCTGACATTGATTGTGTATACACACAATATGCGTTTGCGTACAGAGATAATATGGAATGCCTTCGATTTGCAATGGGAGAACCCTTTGCTCTTCTTAAATATCACATTTCCAAACCCGTGAAGCGATAGGGATCTAGTTTAACATTGCCACTTCCTCAATCTTCTAATGCTCTCTCTGTGAGGGCTTCAAACATCATCTGGTCGACTTCTGTAAGACAGGGGCAGCAGTCAGTCAGCTAGATCACTTTGTGGTCTGCAAATGGGGAGAGGGAGAGATAGAGTCTCACAACCCAGACTTGGTATTGGAAGAGCTGTAGGGTTACTGTGGCCAAATGGCCGAATGGAGAGAGGGCAATTGAGAGAAAACAGAAGGAAAAGGATACACGAAGGCTACATTTTATGGATTACTTTCTAATCTTAATATACCTGATCCATATGTATCCACCCAGGTCTAGTCAAACAGCTAGTGTTCACATCGTTTCTGTGCGTCCTGCACCATCACGAGTATAAACCACATATTTGAGAAAGCTTAGTCTTTTCTTTTTTTTTTTTTACTTGAAAACTATGTGTTACAATTTAGCCTTCCAGATACTTTATTTTTGCAGTCTGACGATCTTTATTATTCTTTTTTTATTTTTTTCCAAGACCATATAACTCTCTTTTTTATGTCAGACAGATTATCAGTGGGCTACTGGAACCATTACAGTCCTGCCAACCAGCCAGTTATGCTCTGTTGTTTTCCCATCTCTTCGGTCATCTCTTTCTTTGAACACTGCGTGCCTCACTGAAGTTGTGCTTTGCATTTCCAAACCGCAACCCTGCGAATGCTTGGGTTGCCAGGTTCTTACTGTATTAAAACAAATATGTACACCTGTCTCCACCAAGCAGCACAAATGAAATTTCGAGATTGACACATGCTCAGCACATCTTTTGCCCTCTTTGAAGTAAGCAATATCTGATATTTTAAATATTCCTTTCTATAATTTTCACCACCTTTCACCACCAAGTTAAACTGTTGGCTATAGGCCTAACATACAGAATTAATTCACAATCATTGAAATCTGATAGATATATAGATATATCTGATAGAGATTTGAACATAGAATGTTGTTTCTAACCTTTACCATAGCCGGCTATTTTATGCTCAACACATCATTTTGGCTATTCAGACACTTACAATGAATGTGGACACTAAGCAGTTTACCACATTTATCCATAATGAAATATATTCCTAAAAACGAAAATAACTGATAGGCCTTTTAGAAAACGTACGATCATTATCTAATAGTTTAGTCAAGTTTAGTTAAAGATCAATGCTCGGACAAAATGACTAACAACATTGGTCGTGTTAACTCTAGATGTAACAAAACCTTGATCCTCAAGTCAAACTTGACTCACCGCACAGAATGTCCACAGAAGAGAAGAACGCGCTATAAATGTCACACCCCTTACGCGTTCTAAAGATGTGGTCGGGTGTCAGTATTCAACATAACCTCTGGACATGAAACTGCAAGAAAACGTATTTATCCCTGGGAAACGTTAAACAATACACATTAATAATAATGTATTTGGGATTGGAATTAGCGGCATCACATGGAAAACTGGTGTGCCATAACAAATTTATTTTTAATGAATGCAATGAAGAATTTGCTCAAATTGTTTCATAAACCTGTACTCGGGATTTTTCAAGGATTATCTCGCGAAGAAGCCGCACTACGACTGTTGATTATTCAAGCATACTGTGATCTTCTATATGCTTTGAACTGCATTTTGATAAGGTAAGATAAGATAAGTGTTATCCGTGTGTCTTATTATCATATGGATAATTTACCAAATCAAATACATTTACGATTACTTAGATTACTGTATTTGTAGTGCAAACAAGACACAGTTCGTTAAGATATCGTGTTTGGTTTCAAAAAGGTTAATTAGTCTATTTTTAGACATTGTAGCGTAGACTTAATCTAGAATTCTAGATGACCGCACCACACAATGCATGTGTATGTGTTCAGTTAAGGAAAAACTTACATTAGGCCTATTGTTTTTATTTAACATTTATCAGCAGAGAATCTCTTTCGAGTGTCCTGGCCAAGACATTTAGCAGCATAGAGAAATGTATTCAAATCACATACAATCAAAACATAACATATAGGGCTACAATAGGCCTAAATTATGCATATATTTAATACAGTATACTGTAGGCTATATAGGCCTACATAAGGTCATCACCGTAACAGTGCAGTACCTAAAAGTACAATAAATTAAAAATATTTAATATAGGCTATACCTATAAGTAACAATATAATAATGCTACACAGATGCAGAAGAGTTTTACATGTAGCCTAACCATGATATAGTTCCTGTAGGTGTATGACTGGAGCAGATTACAATCTGTGCTGCAGAATACATTAAAACGATTTTGTTATATATTAGAGTGATGACCAGTACAAAGGATTCAATCTAAGGATGGCTTGAGCCTTAGAGCCAGCCACACTATTGTGTGAGGGTATCTACACTTTGTGATACCTCTATCAATCATTTCATTTGGAGACACTCTTGTATTTTTTAGTTTGATCAGCATTCTGAGCAGGTTTATACGGTTTGTATTGTAGTAAAGTCGTGCTGAAAGTGTCAGGGCCTGGTTATGAGTCGGTGCAGAAGAATGCATGTTATTTATGTTATGGAAAGCTTGATTTAAAAAATGTTTATAATAACACTGCAAAAACTAACATCTAATTTAGTGTGATAATCTTGTTTTTAGATAAAAAATCTAGTTGGACTTGTTTCTAATATAAATGGCTTATCTAGTGACTTAAATTAAGTAAATCTGCAATTACTTTAATAAATCTTATCAAGTGAAGTTCACTTACTGCGCTGGCAGCCAAAATTGCTTGTTTCAAGAACGCTCATAACTAATATATTTGCATTAATATTTGATAGGGCATTTTTTGCAGTGAATGTTAGCAGCAGAAATTCTTCGACTGGGCTGTCCTTAAACCAGAATAAATACAATCTTATAGTCTACATGTGTGCTCACAGTATAGTCTGCCTCAAAACCCTGATCTCATACTTCCAATGATCTGAGTGTATCTATAAGGTGCTCTATATTCTGAATAATTATAGCGTTGTCAACAGGGGCAATTATAGCTTGTATTTAGTTAATCACGTCAGCCAGAGAAAGGTGCAAATGCTGTGTGGCTATCATGTCAGGTCTAAAGGGATTGCATCATTTGTGGTCTAAACATTGAGGTCTCCTATATCTCAACCTAAAGTCACTGCAGGTATATGCAATTGTAAAAGCAACGACAAAAACATTTATTTAGTGGTGGTTTCTATGTGTAATGCGCTATATGTCACATCAACAAAGCTGTGACATGTTGCCATTGTCTTTGACCTTCAGCCGCCATGGGCAACGCAGCCCTTACAACTGAGTGATGTTATCAGTGTGCCACTACAACGCCTCACCGGCCTCCCCACGCCTCCAAGCCATGCTGAACCACAGCCAGGCGGAGGCCGTGATGTCCATGAGAGGCCTGTCCCAGGGAGAGAACCACACCGTGGAGCAGCCCGCCTCCCAGGGCCCCATAGCAGCCATGTTGTCCATGACCTTGGGCATCATCTCCAACATCGTGGCCCTGTTCATCCTGGCCAATGCCTACTCCCTCCAGCGGCGGCGGTCTAAAGCCACATTCCTCCTCTTCGCCAGTTCCCTGGTGGTGACCGACTTCGCTGGTCACGTGATCCTCGGGGCGCTGGTCCTCCGGCTCTACCTGTGCGGGGGCACCCCTGCCGAGGCCTACGACTCGCCCGACGCCATGTGCCAGTTCCTGGGAGGCAGCATGGTGTTCTTCGGCCTGTGCCCGCTCTTCCTTGGGTGCGCCATGGCGGCGGAGCGTTGCCTGGGCGTGACCCAGCCGCTTCTGCACGCGTCCCTGGTCACCACCACCCGCACCAAGATGTCTCTCTCCGCCACCTGGCTGCTGGCGCTGTGCGTGGCCGCGCTGCCCTGCTTCCAGCTGGGCGCCTACACCTACCAGTACCCAGGGACGTGGTGCTTCATCAAGGTGCTGGAGGACACCCGGGGGGTGGACGTGGCCTTTGTTGTGCTTTTCGCCGGCCTGGGCCTGGCCTCGCTGGCGGTGGCGCTGGTGTGCAACACCGTCAGCGGGCTTACGCTGGTGCTGGCGCGCCTACGCAGGACGCCCGGCTCACACCGATCCTCCGCCAAGTCCCATGATATCGAGATGGTGGTGCAGCTGCTGGGAATTATGGTCACCTCATGTATCTGTTGGAGCCCTCTACTGGTGAGTCAGAATTACATCATAAGGACACTGCAGTAGAGCTGTCGACAGTTTTTTTTTTAGAAACCTACCAATGTGAGAGGATATTGTTACCACGGACATAAAATAGACAAGCCTCTTTCCATGTGGCCATAGGTGGAGAGGTGGAGAAGGGTGTGTGTCTGTGAGGAGAGGAGTAGAGTAGAGCTAGTGCTCTTTATGTGCAAGAGCTGCTTGCATTCTCAATGCCTCAAATGAATCAAACAACATGAATGCTGATTTCAATTATACTACTACTAAGGGAAAATCGGGGGACTAATCAAAGAGTATTGGGGATGCAGGGGATGCATCCCCCTCAATATTTAGAACAAGTGCATTTGTCCCCCAATAAAAACATGAAAAACGCACTATAGGGCCAATAGGGTAGTATAAGTTATGTCCAAAATGTTGCCAAAATGTGTGGTAGACTATTGTTTTAAGTCAGCTATTTAAGCCTAGATCGTCCCAAAACAGATGTTTTGAATATGCAGAAGATTCTGAACATGAGCATATGAGCTATTGAAGTCCAGGGGTAAATACATTACAGTAATTAAAATGAATTAATTGACCATTGACATGAATATGTCACATGTACATTTACTTCCCCCAAAGAAAAGTGGACAGAAAAGTAGGTTAAATCAGGCATGTTGAAAAATATGAATTAGGCCTATACCACCAAAGAAACTGAGATATACATAGTTTTGATAACCCTTACTGCAATACTTGAATATATTTAGAATTTCGCTAGGGTTTCTGTATTTAATGCTGTCCTTTAAATAAATATAAATTTCCACGATACGTATGCAGAAAAGGCACAAATTGTTCCATATGAATTCACCAGAATACACAAAACTTCTGGGGGAGACCACTGAACCCCCGCTTTATATGTCCACACTAATGTTCAAACGAAATCGATGCCCACACCGTAACCATGTATACTGCTCGCCACCATGACTAAAAAATGTTTTCTGTTATGATAATAACTACTGTTGTTGTCTTGTGTCACAGGTTTTTGGTCTGATGTCAGTGATCCACTCCTATAAGAACTCCATTGGGGATGACCTGTCCACCTATAAAACACTGATGGTGATGGGCGTGAGGCTGGCTTCTTGGAACCAAATCCTGGACCCGTGGGTGTACATACTGCTGCGTCGTGCTGTTCTCCGTAAGATCTACATCATCACAAAGCGCCAGGCCGACCTGAAGGGAAGCATGTTGCGTCGCTGGGAGCCCGCCTCGTTTCACAGTTCAGAGAAGAAAGAAGTCAACCAAGTCTGAGCTCAAGATCTTAGAGGTTAAGTCGTTACATGCACCTTTTCAGGACTAGAAAGCGATCTTGGATTAATTATATGTCAACAGGTTGAATGGGGAAAGCGATATAGAATATGTGTTATATGTGGTGTTGGACAAAGTTCTTTTTATTTTCTTGACTGAAATGTAGGCCAGTCAAGAATTAGATGTTTGACATCTGATTACCAATTTTGTGAACACAACACACTTTGTGAATACTTTCATTGAGTTCATCATTTAAATTTGCAGTTTTCATATACTTAAGCTTAGCCTACACTTCAATATGCTATCATCTGCCAGACATTTGCACACATTTGGTCAACTTTGCTTTCTCTTTCTGAGAATCAAGGTTGGCCGTGTTGTTCCAGTCAGTATTATTTGTATATAGAGTATAATTTATCTGGGACTAAGGTTAAAGGAGAGGAGGCACATAGCCTAAATACAGATAAACATTAAGCCTATAAGATAATATGAATATCACATTTTTAGGTTCTCTTTTATCAATGATTTCAACTGCATTCATGAGCAAAATGTAAGCAGTGGTACGTTTTTAAAGTAATAGAACCTGTAGGTTACATTTATCAGAAATAGGCTAATAGTGTTATGGAAAATGTTGTATATTGAATTTACTTGAATTTATACCTCAATTTTATGAGGATCTGAACTATCTTAATGTAATAAAATAAAATAAATGAATGGGACATTTACATTTTGTCCCACTCAAATGTTATATTATGAAATATTTCCTTTGCAGTTATTGGGCATACGCTGCTTTTGAAAAATGTAGTGTGGAACCTTTTTGAAATAAAAATATTTTGGAGTTGGATTTGAAATATAATTTATAATCAAAACTAAACTAGGTTAATACGTTATCTTCGAGTTATGTTGCAAATATGCTTTCTTTCTCCAGTCTCAACCATAGGCTGTCTAGGCTATATTGTCTCAACCGTGATCATAGCGATATTGGTCCGCTAGGTGGAAGCACTGGCATAAGATACTTATCAACGCTGAATAAACCTAGTCAAAATGTAGGCCTACAACATCGTACAACCGTAAAGAACACATATAATTACATAGCATATTAAACTCAAGAGCTGATAATATCACCAATCAACAAACTTAAATCTACTTTAACTAACAAACTGATGTTATGGAGCTGCTTGACATAAAAATAATCTATTATAGTTTAAAAGGTGATCGTCGGCTATTCAAATGTAGTCTACCGTACACGCAGATACATATGCCTGCACTAATGCCTGCACCAGAGAGAATATAATTTATATAATTCAAATATATTTGCCTGCACTATGCCTTAGCCTGCACAAATAAGAGTGGATGTTATGTGTGTGGGGGGGGAGTATGATTCTTGACAAGCGACATAACTAGTTAGATTACTGGGATTAATAGAACCATATAAATTATAACTATATAAATAGCATAGGACACACAATAGTAATCTCTATCCAACCCCAGCCCGGTTGGTGTAATAATGCAACCTAACGTTGGTTGTGAAACGCAATCATAAGACAATAGAAGAAGAAGAAAAGTCAACCAACATCTGCGTCATAACAAAGCGACGAGACAACAGTCAACATTTTGAACAAAAAAAACAGAAATAGAGAAATTATCGGTTTTGAGGTGAGGTTAGAGAGATTAAACAATATTTCGACATCACTAAAATTGAAGTTGTTGAAGGTGTTATTTTTTTGCAGTTAAAAGCAAAGATATATTCATCTAAAATGGCGAGTCTAGCTAATGTTTGTTTCCGTGTCTAATGCTAACGTGATACGGTATCTTGCAAGTTGTCGTTTAGTTACGGTACCGTTATTATGTGATAATTTGGAAAGGGGGTGTTTGTTATTCTGATCTAGTATTACATCATTATCAGTGTATTACCAATTGGCTCAATATTAGCACGTCCCCGTTGTTTATGTAAAGAGCATGGCTAGACTAACGACTGCACATGACGTGTCTCAGTACTGAGTACAGTGTGTTGTCAGTTAGACAGCATATATGCTGTGCAGTGGTTAAACGTCTCCTACAAAAACAGGTTGGAACATGGCTGGTAAGGTTGTGCCACCATTTGAAGCATGGGATGAGCACAAAGCCTACGAAGAACTCCTGTACTGGGATAGTCTGATTCAACAGGGCCATCGTCTTCTTCCACGTGATTTTGATAGGTAGGCATTATTATTATTATTATTATTATTATTATTATACATGTCACTTATATAGCTATTTCTCATACAGGAAGGTTTAACTTTAAATTGTATCTAATATACCTATTTTCTAATACTGAATGTTTGTGATGTAGGTATGAGGATCTGCGTTACTGGTATGACTGCCTATGCTATGAAGAGGATTTAAGACAATACCATGACTACATTGCTGCTATTGAAGAACTTGAGGAGAAACGGCATTATGAGGTATGGTTCATTTTAAATTAATATAATGGGTATTTTCTCTATTCACAGATGCTGCTTTAAGAGAAATGTGTTGTTCACTTTTAGTCTTGTTTAATCAGGTCATCATCGTAAAAGAGGTTTTGCTACAACCTACAGCGGATATACATTTATAAAATGTACTAGAAATATATTTAAGGTATTCCTTGCTTTTATCTTAACCTTTCAGAATCCTGCGACCTCCAAGGTGCCATGGCAGCCATACGATCGCCACCTGATGGCCAAACACTCCTCAGTCTACCCGTCTGCCGAGGAACTGCAGGCAGTGCAGATGGTCATTTCCCATGTGGAGTGTGCTCTTAAGGCCGTCTCTGACCAGCTGGATAAGAAGAAAGGCATTGACGAGAATACAGACGCTGAGAGGTAGGCAAGATGTCCCCTCGCGCTTCTTATAGTATCTAGATGATGGCATGTGAGAAACTCAAATGGCCAACTGTAAAGTTTACATTCTTGTACTTAAGGGGGTGTTTTTTGTTTCCAACTGAAATTTGGGCTTGTAAAGCCATTTGAGACTAATGTGATTAAGGGATATATCATAAAGTGATTGTTGTTTTCAACAAAATATAAACGGTTTCTATTTTTTATTATTTTTTGACTATGTAGCAGTGAGAAACAGGAGCGTGTCCTGCGTGGGATCATGAGGGTCGGCCTTGTCGCAAAGGGGCTGCTGTTGAAGGGCGACGTGGACCTAGAGCTAGTTCTGTTGTGTTGCGACAAGCCCACCATCACCCTGCTTGACCAAGTGGCCGACATGTTCACTGCGCAAATAGCGGTACGTAAGAGAGAACGGTGCCCTGTGATTTTAATATGGAGCCCTGTTGCAGTTGTGTCAGTTAATACCGTTGGTTATTAACCAGCTATAGATCACATTACTAATAACGTCCTGCTTCTTTTCAACAGGTTGTGACCGAAGACAAATACGAAATAATGAAGAAGCCAGAAGACGCGTCCATCATCGTGAAGAGCACCAAAGACATGGCCTACACTCTCACCATCCACCTGACTTCACCATTGGTCAGGATGCAGTCTGAAACTGCTCAAGAAGGTGCGCATCCTGATCCAGCTTCAGCTAGGAATCCAGCTACAGTATGCGGCGTCCTGCTGCCCAACAGGCGGCACTGCAGATCCACCACACACCCATGTCCACTGTGAGGGAGGCGCTCTGCTGCTCCACTGACCTTTACCCTTTGCTCCCGCTGTGCATGCACTGCACCCAACATTCTGCCTGCACAACACAGACGTCAGTGAAGCCGTAGAGTGCCTTCTACCGCATGTGACCAGCCAATGAACATTAGCTGTTCACCTGCAGGCCTGTCATGGCTTTGTAGCAAAAATGACAGTTGTCAGTATAATAATACCTCTTAGTCGTTAATGCATTGTGTAAATGTTTTTGATCACAATGGCTGTAAATGACGATTTTGCTCCTGTTAACTTCTTTATTCAGATTTAAAGTGAAAGTTAAGCGCGCAGTGTATGTGTTTTGTGCATAGATACGCTCTTACTGCAGCAAAACTGATCGGAGAAGATTTTTGATAAATGTGTTTTGGTTCACCATAGGCAAATCAAATCTTGAACCAAGCCAAGAAAGAAACCTATGTGTGGTGTTTTGTGTGGCATTTGTACATTTGATGTTTGTTAGACCTTCTGGCGTGAGTGAGAATGATCTGTGTGCGAGAGATGACGCGTGTTTGAGCTTTTGACTGTAACGAAGAGGATACTTAAGGCATATAAACCTCATTTCTGCAAGAGGCCTGTTCTGAGCCATTGCAACCATCTTGGGTAAGGGAATCCATCAGTTTTGCTGCAGCGTGGAGCAGAAGTGCAGACTTTTTAAATGCCTCTTGATTTACAACTGACTGCCTTCTAGTTTTGTCAAGTTTTTTTAGGGACGCTGGACCTTTGACCAACTGGACACTGTCTCAGAAAAGTGGGCTAAGCAACAAACCCAAGCAGGGGAACCGAGGAACGGGGAGGTCATGTTGTACACCAAAGGAAATGCAACACATAGAATATTCACATCTACACAATCTGTACCTTTTCACACCTACTGTATAAAAAAAAGAAAAAGTAAACAATAGCTTTGGTATTTGACAAAAAGACTTAAATGTTCCACATTAGTTAATGGAATCCCCTTTCCTTGCTACTTGTGCTCTGCGGTAAGCTGCAGCTCCCTGAACTGCAAGACAGAACCTACCCCCTTGGTCAAACTGTACCTTGTCTTCTTACCCCACCTCGACAATAGAAACGCAAACAGTCAGCGATCCGCCGGACGTTCTGGACAGGCAGAAATGCCTAACTGCCTTGGCGTCTCTCCGCCACGCCAAGTGGTTCCAGGTTTGCATCCCTGTCCTTACTTGTACATCAAATGAGTTTTAAACTACCAGTGATCCTCTATTCACTGTTCTCTTTGCATTTACAAAGAAACGCAAATCTTTTCCTCTGAACTATTGCAGATACTGTGTATTATTTGTGTTAAAAATACCACTTAAGTTTCTTCACTCTAATGAAATAGTGTTTACTAATGTGTTGGGTCGGCTCGACTGATCCTCACTTCTGGTTTTTGTCAACAGGTTCAGGCAATTTATTGTCCGCTGCATTAGTAGAGGAGGCAGCGTTCCGGACAATTTTGGTCATGTTTGAATCTGACAGAAATTTTCTTTTTATTATCTTTTATCAGAAATGGCCATCTAAATTTCTCTTAATTTCTCTGCTACTGTTGTGAAAACCGTAGCTGCATAGAAATTATGAGCTCCGTTAAAGTTTCTGTCCACACCGGTGTTATTCCTTAGGCCTGTTGGTCTAGCGCAATGTGTCGGGGCTTGACAGCTAGTCTGAACTGGCCCGTGCTTGTGTCCCTCAGGCCAAAGTCAATGAACTGAAGTCTGCTGTCATTGTGATCAGGGTCATGAGGGACCTGTGTAACCGCATTCCTACTTGGGCTCCAATCTCAGGATGGGTGAGAGAATATTTGCTGTGTACACAAACTCTACTAAAGCTGTGATCCATAACTTTTTACCTTACGTTTATTTTCTTATTTATGTGTGTTTGTTGTTTGCCAATATATAATGCTGTCATCAGTATTGCGTCTCCAACCAGTACAAATGTGCAATTTTTGGTGTTTGCTTATTCAATGGATAACTATTATGTACAGTATGTATTTGTGTTTTACACACACAGCTCTTGGAAAAAAAAAAGAGACCACACCACATAATATATTTACACTGTAAATGTAAAAATATACATAGGCTATTACGTGAAATAAAAAATGTATAAATGGTAAAACAAGAAATTGCTGCTGTTCTCTTAATCCCTTTCGGAGCTGTATGTTTACGTTGTTGTCATCCCCTGCTCTTTGCTAGTCTCTGGAGTTGCTGGTTGAAAAGGCAATTGTAACAGCAGACCGGCCAATGGGAGCAGGTGAAGCCTTCCGCAGAGTTTTAGAAACGGTTGCATCTGGAATTCTTCTGGAAGGTGAGTCTCAAGCTTGTCCAATGAGATGGTCAGTAAATGTTGAGACTCATTTAACTGTGTAAAGATGTTTAATCTGCGTAAAGATGGTCCAGGACTTAAAGATCCGTGTGAAAAAGAAAAGCTGGACGCCATTGCCCATATCACAGCGCAGCAACGAGAGGACATCACGCAGAGTGCTCAGGTGGGCTGCTGTCTTAGAAAAAAAAAACGCGCTCATGTTGGAAGCTGAATTTATGTGTCTAAACGTCATTACTGCATTGTCTTCAGCATGCTCTGAGACTCTCTGCATTTGGACAAATGCACAAGGTTCTGGGGATGGACCTGTTGCCTCCTAAGCCTCGGAAACCGCTAAAGCCCAACAGCAAAGATGGCGCAGGTAAAAAGCTAGGTAAAAATGCTGGTAATGTCTTGCTTGTGTGTCGTAATTAATCAAATCAAATAAATGATATGTAATCGGGAAACTTTGTTGATTGTGTCACGCAGCCCAGCTTCCACCCGCTGGACCTTTTAGCCTGCCAGCTAAGAGGCCTTACGCAGAAATGGATACAGGGGCAGATGACAATCCTCTCAACAGCAAGCAGAGGAAGTTTCTTAAGTTCCAAAGGCATCAACGATTTCAGAGAAAATCATGTAATTTAAATACTTACACACACACACACACACACACACACACACACACACACACAGTGTATAAAAACAATTTGACATTTGCTGTCATCTTTAGGCAG